>DVQO01000165.1:0-26493 GCA_018231785.1 Danaus gilippus
ATTTTATTACAAGTTCATACATACTATAATGCGAAAAGACTTCTTCCCCAACCTATTATTTACAATGGCTATAACTTCATCAATTTTATTTTAATTTTATTTTACACATGTTATATAATATCTTCTCTTCATTAGTCCATTTCAACTTTTTATCAATATAATATTACGGTCTAGTTGTTTATATTTGGACATTTATGTTATTTCATGTGTTTTTTTTTGTTTATTCCATATCATTCAATTGCTTCTCTCCAATAGGTGGTCGATTTTTCATTTTAATTTTATTTAAGATATGTATTTTTATTTTATGTAAGTACATTTCCCACGAAGAGATCTGACTTTTTTTTATATATATAAATTATGTATTTTTTTCTGTTTAATTTATATATAATTAAATACAAGCATACGTAAACACTGAGTGAACCGTTTAATCCATTTGAGACACTGATTGCTAACAATGAAGTAAATGATAAACTGTCAATTGTCACATCAATAACCAAGCATATTTTCAGATCTAACGTAAAGAGCATTTCACTAGTCGCTCCTTATTTAAATATCACGAATAGTACTGCTTTTGTCACGGGATGGGGTAGATGCGATCTAACTGTGAGTAATTAACATTGTCTAAACAATTATAAGGTTTATACTACATTTATAGCAGTTAAAATTCCCAGAAGCTTATAGATTATTTAATACAAGTATACTAAGTTGCTTAAACTGGAAATAATAAAAATATAAAAGGTTGAATTTCGTAGAGGAGATTTTTATAATCCGTTTGAAATTACATATTATAGTTTATTTAATAGAACTACTTAGATTACAAATTTACGCCCAGAACTGGCGGAAGTTTAAAAGCTGCAGCTATTTAAATATTAAAACTTTTTAATGCAGGGAAAAGAGTTGTGTCTGCCTCGCGGTTCACAATATTATCCAGGCGAGATGTTGGACCCTATGCTGAGAACTATTTCATTAACTATTACTTTACCTAATTACTATTGCCAGGGGTACAGAAAGGTGGGTAATTTTATTACTAATTTTAAGTCATGGATAATCTACTATTGAAGGAATGATAAAGAAGAAATTTTAAAATTTAATATTTATCCAGTGTAAATTGCTCGTTATTTTACTGTATAATCAATACTTATTGTCATATGTAACATCGAAGCATGATGAATAAAATGGTTTAAAAAAAAATGAAGTTAAACATATAAACTAAGTCCTGAAATAAATATAGCCCTTAACAAAGGAAGACACATTCAATATTCAAAACCATTTACTTGCATGAAACGGCAAGTAATATGAGACTTGACGTTAATTGCTTTACATACTAAGTTTAGTCAATAGTAAGGTTAGTTATCCATTTTAAACTGACAACTAGTGAAGTGTGCCAAGCAGTTACCAATTTGCTGTATAAAATTTATTATAAAGAAGTTACAAAGGTAATAACGTTCTAAATCGTTTGGAATGATTACTGTCGTTGTTACATACTGTTATCATGTTTAAAGAATTTGCATGAAACTTATCACTACATTATATTTAAAAAACATTTTCACAAAGTTTTTTTCTGAATATGAAATGAAAAATAATTGTGAGTAAACAATATTGCAGATAAAATATATGTATACATATAAAAAGTAAAACTATTCCTAGGATAGAAAAAAATACATTTTATATATGTATGTATGTAGTTACAGTATCGGTCAAACCTTAACGTCTAACTTACCGTATAGAACGAAATTTATTTAATGAAATTGTACCCGTTTTTCTTCAGCACGAGACTCCAGTCCGCAGAGGTATGTTTTGTACTGGCATGGCTCGCGAGGATCATCCAACATTTCCCTGTCTGGCAGTGCCCGGGGCCCCGCTAGTTGTGAGGGGAAAATTGGCGGCAATCTTGTCCTGGGGGTTTGGATGTGGTTATCAGAACGATCTTCCTCTCGTTTATACTGACACAAAATATTATATAAAGTAAATACGACTTAATTTTATTTTGTCAATAGCTCGTTAATATTTTTGTATATGACAAATGTATTTATATGTAATGATTATTGTCAATTTACGGTTTATTTATTTATTATTATTCTTTTGTGAAATACTTGTTATAAGAAAATATTAAATATTGATTGAAGTCGTGAACTGAACAACTTTAACTTTGTTTTCTATTGTTATAGTTGGATAACTCAAAACGTGGCCACAATACGAAAGATTGCTAAAAAAGATTTTAAGCCCCTATTTGACGCAACTAAATCATGGGTTCTCTTGGAATGGTTTACTAAATCAAGAGTATTCAAACCGAAACGCCACTATCACAGAAACAGGGAGCTACAATTAATTAATCTGGACCGAAGTCTAAGTGGACTCCGAGGGCAGATTTTTGATTTAAGAGATTTTATTTTTAACAAAGAATATCAAGAAAAAAAGCTGACAATGTATAAAGAAATCCAAAATTCACTAAAAGAAGGAAATAATACAAAAGATTTAATAGAAAAAATAAAACTTCTTTCATATACGATAAAACCACTTCCTTTCTTCAGTAATAAGTCTTTATTAGAAATAGCTTCCAATTACGATGACTTCAGTAGTTCTAATGAAGATGAAAAGAATTAAGAAATGTTATGTTAATAAAAATCTGTTATAAAAAATAATATCAATTAGTTTAAATATTTTCATCCATATTATTTTAAATCGCAGTGTTTATCCACAAACCGCACATAATGGTTCTCAGTAGTTCGCCGCAGTTACAACATTAATCATTGACCACACCAAATAGATTGAAAATTAATACTATACCTTTGAATCAATTTTATATTAATTTGCTTATAGATTCAATAATATAATTAGTAGCTGATGTTAAATATTATAATGATTATTGAGGAATTAATAATAATTCATTTCAATACATTACTAAACACATGTATAATAAAGTGTGGTTACATTTGATTTTAATTTTACGAGAGTAAATACCTTCACAGACAAATATACATATTACTTATTTAACTTGAACAAATAAAAAAAGAATACTTATTATTTAATTTATTTTGATAAGAATTAAGTTAATAGATTACTGATTGTTAAAGAGCATTAAGGATAAAAAGAATGTGAAAAATTAATGTGATCTAGCAATTATTTATTTTTTCCTTTAAAAATGGGTAATAAAACAACATATTTTTCACGAGCTACTTTATTTGGTTTAAATCCCTTGGTACTATGGTAATCGATAAACAAAATCGAATAACTAAATTACTAAACTGAAGATTATATGTTACCCTTTTAAAAACTCAATGATTTTGGAAAAGCTAAGGTGCATCTTATATTTTAACAAATTGATATATCCGGGAACAAAAATATAATATCACACTGTAAAAAATATTCTATTTAATGAATTTTAGGTTAAATTAATTACTATAGCTAATTTTGTAAATAAGAATAAGGTAAAAAGAAGGTATTAACAAAAGTAATTGAAAAAAAAGTAATCTTACTTTGAAATTATATACAAGTAAATTAGCTTTTTAACTTAAACTATATATTTACAAAATTGAAAAATAAATAATGTTATATCCTACAAGTAATTGCGATGCGATGCTAAGAAATCTTAAAATTACGATTATAATAGCATTACAAAATTATTATAAACACATAATTCAATATTTACTGTCGCAAAATAAGGCAGTTTTTTTACAACAAATTAGTTTTAAATCTTAAATAACGGAAATATTTAATTATTTGATTACCTAGTCGGGGAGATTAATATACTATTATAGACACCTATAGAGTATATTAAGCAAAAATCTACGCACTACAAAGAACTTTTAAAGATTATATATTTTTATTGATTACTAGGATATCTTTGGCATGATTACACATAATAATAGCTATAATATTTTAAATGTAGATGTTTAGATAATATGGATTGAAAACGCAATGTCTTATAATTTAAGTACAGCGTTTGTTACGGAATAGGCGCATCTCACTGGTTGCAACAGCTATCCACTCATTCCTTAGTGAGTCAAACCAGGTCAAGCCAAGAGTGTACTTGCCATTGATATTCACGTGCTGGCAATGAGAGAACCACCAACCTCCTTCATAGTTGGCAGCGCAATGAGTATTCGAGATATCTCGGTCGTGGTCGATGGCAGAAAATTCCATATGGTTTTGGTACTCAAAAGCATCACTAGCATTACCTCTGAAACCGCTCACAGACAAAACATATCCAGTATCAGCGCTTCCAACGGAGAAATGATCATATTCAGCATGCCAAGAGCTTCCATAAATATCGGTCATCTCAATCCTCATAGAAGAGCAGTTATCAGCGGTCAACTGATGCATCGATTCCAAACCAAGCCAAAATTCGGAGGCTGCGTTACCAAACCCTTGCACGTATTGAGCAAATTTCCTATTAAATTCTACGGATCCGTTGTAACGGCGTTGAATAAGGGTACTTCCATTGATGCAAAAGGTCTCAACCGGAGAATGACCCGGATTTATTAAATAAACTTGGTCAGGTCCTGTCACGCTTGAGCAATCCTTGGGTAATTGAACAACCAGATTTTCATACTCACGTTCTAGGGGTTGAAGCTCTTTAACTTCATCAATAAGTTCAGGAAGCGGAATATATTGGCTAACCATTGTCGTCTTATTGGCCTCACTCTATAACAAACACAATATGAAAGTGGTAGCATGTCATGCGAACGTATGAAAAAGGTTTATTCATAAATACTTTATATGTTATAGTCAAAACAGTTGAGTCTTTTTATATTTTCTTTGTCGATGGTAAGTTCGAAATCTGAATATTATGATGATAAGTTCAAAATCTGTGTACTTATATAAGATTGAGAAAGTAAATTGTGATATTGAAGCAGTGATTCGAAAATGTTTTGATTGCACAAAGAGATAGGTTTGATCGGAATGTGCATGTGGATTAAAATAAATATTACATTTGAATATTTTAGGCTAAACTTCATAAGCTGGGTTTGAGGTGCAAGTTGAAAAATAAAAAAAAATATAAAAAAAACACAAAATATTTTCTTTTTACTACTCGTTTAAGCAATGAAAACATTATACCTTTTTTATTACATGCAATATTATCATGATAATTTTGACAAGTATTTAAGAGGCATTTTTTTTTACCTTGAGAATGTGATCGTTAAGGCGGTAGTAGTGCTGCTTGCTTATATTTTCGAGACCGATCACTGAGTCATTGAGAGCTTTGATAACGAGACGATCCATTTCGGCACGATCAATGGTGTTGCTCACGCTGACTGCGATGGCCTTAACAGATTGACGAAGATTCTCTTGGTCCTCTTTTAGATAAGAAGATTGAGCGTTGAGCTATATAAATAAAAAAAATGAGAAACTAATAGAGTATACAATGCTATAAGATTATGATTTTATCTGACCAAAGCAACTCGTGAGATATGTTGATATATAACCTAATTAATTAAATAAATTTAAAATTATTATATGATCCTAAAACATAAACATGAACCTAGTTTGTAATTGAATACAGTTCTTAGATACGCAACCAAAAATAAAGTATAAAGGAGTAAAAACTTACCTGGGCGAAACTAATATCCAGTTTAGATATCTCTTTTCTAAACTCAGGAATTGTTTTGTCAGCTTTGTTCTCAATGCTTTCAACGTCTTCGCGCAGTTCAAGCATAGAGGCGTGGACTTTATCAAAGTCAGCGATTCGTTGGGTTACATTGTTCAATTCACTTTTGATTGTGTTAGTTTCAGTTGCAAGGTAATCCACTCGAGTTGAGACCAGATTCCAGTTAGCTTCTTCAATGCGGTCGAGACGACGAAGCACATCGAGGAGTTGGGTCTGCAAGTGCTGTTGGTATTCATCCAATTGATTTTGGCTGCGGGCCAAACGGGATATTTGGGCATGCACCATTTTGTTGTGGCGTATTTTGTGTCCATGCTTAGGATGCGAGTCTGAAGCACGTTTTTCGTATGGCTCTAGGACATCATTGAAGCTATCTTCATTGAGTGTCTTCAATTTAATCTATAACCAAAAGATACGTATGAGTTATATTGTTTGTATCATATGATATGTTATGTAATTTACTTTTTAACACTACAACTGTTACTAAGTAATAGTGTTTACAGGTGCATATAAACACTATGTTAATTTCATTACAAGTTTGGGAAATATCAAACTTTTTGCATTAAGACAATTATTTATTATGTTTAAATCACCACTCATAATCCTAGGACTTATAAAATAGATTATTAGAAGAGAGTAACAAAATTCCAACCGCTATATTCATGGCAGATGTCACTTTGAAACAGCACCTCTGCTTAAACAAAATGCTTAAAAAATGTAAAGCTAACTACGTATCCTTAAATCCAAGCTAATGTTATTATTATTTTTTTCTCATGTTGCATGGATTTGGGACGTGACTATACAATTACGTATGCAAATACGATGTGAGCTAGAAACATGATGTCGTGAACAATGATAAAAAAACATTTTGAAAGAGTGTGGAAAATCGTAGTTTATTAAACAACATTGTCAAAGTTTTGCTTGCATATATGCAAAACTGAAATTATTAGCTGTACTTCATAAATTGTATACGAAACTTGTTGTAAATAGGTTTCACGTAGCGGGTTTTGATTGCACGTGCATTCAAGACAAAGAGTGTAAATTGCGAGTTAACTCTGATCCGGATATAGTTAGTCCTAAGCAATAATGAGTAACTTGTGTACGTAGTTAGGTAGGTGCTTTGATATAACAAACTATTACTATTTTTTTATAATTGATAATATTATCTTATTCTTAATTGAAGATAGAATCTATATTAAAATATTTTCATTTGAAAGCTTCGTATTAAGTATACTTGTAGAGCCGTGCTTCGTTTTTATTCTTTAAAATTCTTATATAAAAACAGTTCTGTGAAATGAAAACATATTCATGATACGGAAGCAAAACCAGTTTTTGAATCAAACATCTCAATATGACACACCGGAATAGTTGTTATTTATTATTTTTTTTAATTATAAGACTATACATAGTATTTGAAATCAGCAATCTTTGGTTTAAAAATTCCGCATAGCTTTATTACAACATCCTAAAAATTGAAACATTAGCACGAGTTAAATATTCACTCGATGAAATTGTAATCTACATTTAATATGCTTTCAATATTATTCAACCGTTTAAAGTTAACAACAATATGGATTTATGTACAAGTAATTTGATATACCTACTTACGTATAAACTTTTCCCACGATCAGACCTGATAAGCTGTATCTTTTGAATAGGGATTGTGTGAAGGTTAGATAAACAAGAAGCCATCATATATCGTTGTCCATTGTTTTATTACGTTAGAAATTCTTGATCGAAGTATACGTAATTTATAGGTATACATAATCATAATGAATGTTTTTAATTTTTATTTGAAACGTATTTACTCTATTTATTGAGAAAGGCACTTCGATTTCAGCTTGTGATTGAGATTATGTAATGTGATGGAACGGAACTTAATAAGTATCAATGTATGAAAGGCAAGCACTAAACGTCGTGCTGTTTCCTTTCTCAAACATGCATATTTGCATGTACGCTACAAAGATCTACGTTATTAAGGTATATATTATACGGGAACCGATACATTTAATTTTAATTTTTATGTATTGTAAATTAAAGGAAGCCAACAACGTAAATACATAGTCTGCAATTTTAAATACTCTGAATATTGAGCTATTATACACTAAAAGTAAAAATGTTTTATGCAAACTTATATTTTTTCGAGGCAAGAAAGAGGAATTGTAATAAGTTGTTCTAAATTTTTCCATAAATGTATGTATATAATTTTATACCTTATATAACTACATATTTAGTTAGACCCTGTGACAAAAACTGAATCACAGCAGCTTGATTAACGACGGGCCGGGATCAACTTTCGTGTAAATTGTTTCGTACTGTGTGCGGTCCACAGGGTTTTTGTGAGGGATAAAGAGATCGATTGAGCACTAAGCAGTTTCTTATAAACTGGTTAAATGATTTCTCACGTGTCTCAATGTTTTAGGTTTTATATTAATAATAATTAGACTAAAATTTTACGGCATCATTGTCATTTCTGATGTTCCGGTTCGATTTTATATTTCTTTTTATATTTATGAGGTTCTTTAGAAATGTAATCCAAATTACACTTAGTAATGCGGAGGCATAATAAAAAAAGGCATCAATTTCTACCAAAAGGTCATTATCAACAAACAAATATGCAATTTCAAGAGTACAACCTTCTTTTAAAATATATTCGCCGTTACATTGTGTAAAGCGTTTAAAATCGACAAAGGCATTTCATGTGACGCGCCCTTTCATCTGACGTGTTTGATCGTCCATTTTTTCCCATCGACTATTGTAAAGCAGCTCCATGGAATTTCCTCGTAACGAACAACGCAGGTGCACGGCATTCAGATTAAGAAGAAATTTCAAAATCCTACAATTTTTAACTTTAAGAACTGTATGCAGTGTTTTAATGACGTACATGAGGTAAAGTCCCAGTATGTACCTATAGAATGGTAAAAAGTCACAGGAGCAACGGTTAACGACGGTTATGTTTACTAAGCGTGAAGAGGGTCAGCACCTGTTATTGGGATCTGCGGCGGGCAATTAATAATGTTATGTGGCCGAGAAATCCATTTTTACCATATTGTAAACCAAAGTTCATAGGTTTTTATATCCGTTGATATGAAACTCCTTGTATGAACTCAATTAAATGTTAAAAGTTTTAATATCCTCACATGGATTAATAAAATATAAGCACATCAAATACGGCAATCATTTTTAGCGGTACAAATGTTTTGAAATGCAATAACGAAATATATTATATTGTATTAAGAAGTTTATTATATGAATTGTCGTATTGTCTACTTAGTTGTTTATTTAACAAATCAAAACGCGATACGTACGTACATAAGCTCCTTTAACGAACATACTAACATTACATTAACGTATTTAACTCAGGAAACATTATATACAAACAAAATATATGAATACTAGACGTGTCCTTAAATACTAGAATGTATGAGTGTAATACGCTATCCACGTTTCGTTTCATTCATTGAAGTTTAAGAAGCATTCATTAGTAATGTAACTACAAATTGTGTTGTGTTGTGTTTTAGAACAGCGAAATAACAGGATATTCTTCTCTCCAGGGAATGAAAAGTGTATTTAAATATTAACTAATATGATTACGATTTGACTCTTACTATAATTCCTTTATAATTTTTATTATACTTTTAATTCATGAACAAACAAAATCTTTAAATGTATTATAAGGAATCTAACACTTGTAAAAATAAATGAATGCATCAAAGTAAACTATATGTCTACACGCCCGAAGATTAAAAGCCTATAGAGAATATGCATGAATTTTCGTATTTTATTTATTAATGTAAATTACTTGTAGAAATTTGCAATTAATTTGTGTTTGCAAGTACTTTTAATAAAGTTCGCAGAATGGTTACTATTTAAATATAAAATTTAATTTGAAATAAAATATCAAATTTTTATCTAAATTTAAGCCAGTTTATAAGGATTGTCACCAATTCCAACTACAAGTACTCACCTCCTTTGAGAGTTTCGCGACTTGACTGCGCATCTCAGCGACCATGCTTCTTATTTCTTGGCTGTCGTATTTCAGCCGGCCGACTTCGCTATCCAATTTGTCCACGCGGGCTTCCTGAGTACGAGCTAACTGAGCCAGGTCCGTGTTCTCAGACAACGCCCGTTTTAACTGTCAAAAGATTTTTTATGAAATTTGGAATTCCTTTGGGGTCCAAAAATCACAATATGATATTTAAACTATATAATATACATTCCATTTAACTATTCAGGTCGGATGACAATACAATGTCAGGTAATAATTTCGTGTAAGATTTTTTCAATTGCATTCCGACGTTGCGATATACTTCTCGAAAAGCTTAACAACACACATTCAAATATTTAAACTAAAATAAACTTTTCATTTCGGCTCCAATTTCGGACGAATATCATGTAATAAGCCAGCGATTCTGGTGAATTCAACCCAATAAAGCAGACTTTTTGTATTTGTGTATTTCGAGTGCATTTGACGCTTCGCTGAATTTCTAAATGTGAAGTGAACTGATAAATGTATTCCCATAGAGTAACAGTCATTTATTTGTAAAATTATGATGATACATACCTCGTTGCGGATGTTTTGCAATTGTCGCAGCAGTACCGAGCTGTTAATGCTTTGACTTAGTTCACGCATTTCAATTCGAAGTTCTCTCATGGAAGTCTTGGCCCATTGCAGAGTTGCTTGTTCATTGCGAGTGTAGTTGTCAGTTGACGTACTTGCAGCGTTCTTCCTGTTGAAAGGTGAACATCCTTATAAAAAGCTACTTGACTTTTAATAAAGTTTTGTGAATGATTTTGAGGAGCAAATCCTTTAATTTTTCATTTAGTTTGTTTATCATATGCATGTAATATGTGTAACAAAAACTCATTACAAAACTATAAAAGCATTTCATTTTATTTCAATTTTTCTATACGGTATTATAAAATATTTATACATGATAAATTGCAAAAGCCTTACTTGTATGTATACCAACTTAACTTTGATGGTAAATATATCGATTATTATGTTTTAAAAAAAAGATCTTTCACTCAATGTTTGACAAATGTTGTTTCAAATAATGTTCTTTAAAGAGGAGATATTATCATATGGTAATAACATTGTTGATTGCATATTTCACCAGAAATTGCATAAAAACCATATTCATTCGCTAGAAGTCTTTAATCAACCATTATGAGTTTGCCTTGTATCAAAGGTTTAAGCGAACAGGATGTTTTACGCAAGAGCGCACCAACCGTATCTCCTGTGCACCCCTTTGCTATGCATTAATATTAAATAATTAAACACCACGGTACTCTCGCTATACATTTAAAAAGGAAACGTTTTTAACCGACGATTCATATTATTAAACACACAATATATTCGCTTTAGTATTCGTGTCTTAGTCATAGTGACATTAAATCGTGAAAAGTGTGTGATAACGAAGATATTTACTTTCTATAACATTAATGTAATACAATTAGGGCAGCCGGGTTCCTTAACTTAGCTTATCTCTATGTATCTTATGATAAAGTTTGATAAACCAATCGAATGATATACTTTTTAATTATTATTTAATATCACGCCACACCTATGAATTTATTTCTTATCATAATATCCTAGAGAAAGCTCCGAGTATTTTTTGACGATTAATCATAAATACCTCTGTTTGAGAGAAAGAAACGTTTATCATAAAATACTTTTCACCCAGACTCACGTTGTTGGATCTTGAAATATATGTATTACAGTCTATTGAGTGCTTTCAGGATAAAATTATTTAAAGTATATTTTTTAATTTATGAAATACGAGCATACTTATATTTTACAAAAATAAAGCAGAGGTATATATATTGTTTACCAAATGAAAAATAAGCCTCTTTAAAATTATATCTTTAAAAAATGTAATTCTTTAAGTGATCGAGTTAATTAAGTATTTATAAAAATGTTTTTATTTTCAATATAGAAGAACTATCGCGATGATTATTCAACAAATAGTATAAATAAGTGTTGCAGCTATCGAATTTTGTAGGTACTTTGTTGAGTAGTTACCTACTGGGAGAATAGGAGGATAGCAGTCATGAATCATGATCAAATATTTGAAGGTATGTATAATTTAATTGGTTTGATTATGCATATTTCAACATTGCAGAAGTAGGAGACGTAGTAGCTGTTTAAAATATTATATAATTACTGATTTAATTATTTCAAGTAAATGAAAGTATGGGATGGAAATGTAAAATTGTTTACAAGTCAAAACGTAAAGCCGGACAAAAAAATTTTGTTAGTAGATTTTAGACATTCGAATTGACGATCCATTTTTAACTAAATATTGTTATAAAACTGCTTGCATTTCTCAAGATCTTTCAAAATAAAATATGTCACTTATAATTCCATAACCATTAAATATGAAGTATAAATCACAGAGTTTTCCTACATTATAATAGCAAAATAAAAATAATACTAATTAAGGTTTCATTCAAATTTTTTTATAAAACCTTATTACGAGGAATCAAAGTTTGTTACTTTTATAATTATAATATACAAATATCAAATCACTAAACCTATAGTAAGAATAAGGACAGTGTTAATATTTATTATAATAAAACTAATATTATTCGGATTACTACTGTAGTAGAGTAGTAATCCGAATAATATTAGTTTCATTTAAATGAATACTCGCGAAAGTCTTAGATACCATTACTTTATTTAAATATTTTTGTTAAGTGACGCAGTTGTAATGTCTATCTAAATATACTTTTGTTTTAAGATTTTGCCGCTTTCGTAGTAGTGGGTATCCGGATGTGGGCTGGCAGCACATTACTTCCGGTCGGAATATAAATAAACATAATACAGCCAGATGTTCACCCCCATCACTGACTAAAAAAGTAACCCCCATCTTGTTTCGCCCTCATAGCGTATAACAACATAGAAACTTTTTATATTAAAAAAGCTAATTTTCCATCGATATGAATCAAAACAAATTGAGTAACCACGAGAAACTCACCGACTATTTATTTCATAGTATTAAAAGCATTCATTAGCATTTAAAGTGTTACATATATAAAGTTCGAGCAATTATAATGAACGTGTCAATTTATTTACAATTCTTTAGTCGAAGACGATGTATCAACATTTTTTGTTGAAATCGAGATATAGGCAGACTATTTTTTACTTAAGATATAAACTTTTAAAGACTGCAATGTTAAGTTTTATGTTTAAAATATTATTACTTTTATACTCTATATTTTTTCACCAGAAATTTTATCACATCACATTTTTGTACAAAGCTTTAGTATAAAATATTTAATTCACTGGTCTCTATTAAAAATCTTTTTTATAATTAAACGTTCATAACTTATATTAGTTTATTCTAATAATTGTCGTATTATAACAAAATAAATATATTTTAATGAATAGATTTAATTTACATGCACTTATGAGAACATCGGCGCATAGCTCAATCTTTTTATTACTGATCCGAGCAGGTGTCCATGCAAACAAGGAGAAATTGTACCTCTAGAGGGAAAATGATAATACTATGATCCTCACAAGACCCATGTTTAAGTCCAAATAAAAATAAACCTAGCGAAAATCGATCAACAAAACTTAAGTAAACAGCTGGCATTATATTCCAGTATGCAAAGCCATTCGGTTACTAATCCTTAGGAAATAATTTTTTCAACAAAACTTGTTATAAGGCTGAGTTCAGGATCTCGCAGTTTAAAACTGGGAAGTCTGTATCGCGTATCTTCGTATAACTAGGCAAGTATAGTAAGTATACTTTATATAAGGTCGGAATTTGCAAGAAGGCTGCGCTCGAGTCGAAGTTGCTGCGTCAACTTAGGCAGGTGTTCGAAATACCGTATGTTATACAATCGATATTAACATTGATTAAAATATGCACCTGGTTTGAAATCACGATATTTTTTCATCTTTTTTGTTTTATATGGTAGTTGATACATTTTATGTATGATATAAATAAAATATATGTATGGAATTTTATATTTTTAAAATTGTTTTCTTTATTAATTGTTAAATAAAGCAAATAAAATAAGTAAAGTAGTTATTTTATTTTAAATTGAAACACACTCTTTTATAGATGCGGAATATATGTTGTTTTCAATTCTCAGAAGATTTATTTGCGGTAACTGTTTAAGAGGTTTTAAGCAGTAAACTTATTGTGTTTCGTTTACATAATATAATTACGAGTTCGCATGAAAGCTTTTTTTTCAACACAAACAATATTAAAGAAATTAAGTGTACAGAATGTTAGGGAATACATTACATAACTACATTAAAATTGTAAGTTTTGTATATTCTATTAAATTATCCAGTTCGTTAAGATTCGTCAATATCCGTCTTAAAAAAATAAGTCAATCAAATGACCTGGTTTTTAGTGAGAGGCTCTCATTTTCTTAGTGCTTTCAAACACCACTTGAAACGTCTGAACATTATTCTATAAAAACTTGTGATATTCAAAAAGTTAGCTTAAATGACATCTTCATAGCTGCTTCAAGAAATTGTAACTAAAGTTACTTAAAGTTGGGTAGTAATTAGTTCATAAAAAATATAACAGAGATGTAAGTTTAACTTTAGAAACTTAATTTGACCCGATTCATTTATATGATAAATCATTGAAATCCTTTTGAGATTGTACTTCGTTATGGTTGTAAACTATATTAAAGCCAAATTTAATTATTCCCTTAAATTTAGATTCGATGTGGCAAATGCACGATACAGTCAAAACAATAAATAAATTAAGTTGGTTAAAACCATATGAATTTACTCTTATTATTTGTAGCTTAAAATAAGACTTGAACAACTTTCATCTTCATAATTTCGACGACTAAAACCAAAAAGCGCTGAAGAAATCCTTTAAAGTTTACTTGACTTAGTTTTAGTAGAGCATATCATCGCTATGGACCAAAAAACTTATAAATTTCGCATTAGCTATTAATTAATCGCGCTCTATGCAGAATAATAGGATTTTATTATTATAAATATAAAATTTATTTTTTAAAACCAACTTATCGAGATTAACTTAATTTTAATTTGGCTGAATAAATTGTATGTAAATCCAAATTTATTACATACAAAAGTATTAATAATAAAGCTGGAAAATACAATATAAGGCTTGCATATAAAAGGTAATATAAATTTAAAAAACTTACTTGAGTTCCTTAATCTCTTCTTTGAGGCGGGAAACATCAGCCAGATGCACGGTCTTCAGAGCCTTGAATTGTTCGGTCAGGGATAGCAATTCATTTTTAATGTCAATTTCGCGAGCGTTCACCGAACACAAACAAATAATTAGCGCCCAAAGTTTAACGAACTCCATGGCGACCAAAATGAGCGGCGGATATATTTAAATTCGCGAACCGAACGTCTGCGTCGCTCCGTGGTCACGACAGGAATGAGCCGCGGCTTGCCGGAGCCCTCAGCTTTATTATACAGAGTGCAGGGTGTGTTAAGTAAGCGCAGATGCGTTCAACAGTTGTTCTGAACCGAAACCCGCAATGAATTTGTACCTACACCTATATCATGAGCTGTTGTCCACCATTAACAAAAAGTTTTGGTTGTACCTGTCAATTCATAAAAAAAGTTTAAAGTCCGTTGAAATGGTCCGTGAGTGTTTTTACTTTATTAATTTATTGAATGCTTTATAAAATGTAAATATATTTAAAACACTAAATATTGGAGACTGTTCATAATATTCCACAGGTTTAATATGGAATTGTAGCGCACGCTAGAGGAGGCTAATTTGATTAATTTTGAAGTTACTCCTGAAGTGAAGTTGCCAGTTCTAGGAAAGTGTAAATCAAGTCAGAACTCGATTTATGAATTCATTTAAACTTTGAATAGTATATTATAATTAATTGTTTGTATTAAACGATATAAACTATTGTTACTACTGCTAAAATTATTTTTTAAATGGCAAGGAATAATTTTTTTTATACTGATTTGTTTTTATAAAAGTAACGGCTTCCAGATTCGGCCGCTTGTCGCTGGTTCTTATAGATAAGATGTAAATTAGTCACTAAATATTTTTACATATACAGCCTATTATTATTCGTGTTAATTGTTTCATGTATTAACAAGACCAGTTTTTGATTATAATTAATTTATTATTGTACACTGTTGAAGGTACGCGTTTACTGAATTTTCATCCCATTTATTTAATAACATATTTTATGATTAATAAAAATTAATAATTTTGTTTAATTATTCCTTAAGATGTTGATTAAAATTCTCATCGAGCTTAAGTTACGAGAAGCAATATGATATGAAACCTTTTAAACTTGTGAATATGCGGCCTTAATGTTCCACCTCATTGGTTTAAATACGAAAACAATATGGTAGGCAACCTGTAAAATATGCAATGTTTTTGCATTTAAGTTTAATCTTACAGATCATTAGTAATTGTTTAAAGAAGTCATCGTGAGACTGTAACTAATTACATATTAGGTACGACGAAACCACAAGTTTAACTTATTGATATATTTATATTTGTAGGCAATAAATTATGTATATTTTTAAAATATTTTCAATATTCCAAAAATAGGCATTTTAGCTCTCATTGAATTCTGTATGTCCATAAAAATAAGGTAAAGAGTGATATAAAACTTAATTAATTAGTTTTAAAGTTAGGTTTAAGAAACTCAAGATCTATATCATTATCCTCGGAAGTATTATTAAATTTTGTTCTCATTGTTAGAGTCATGAAAAGAAAGTTCGTCGGTACGACAGACATTCTGTTGAATGTTACGTTCCGGTGCAACATATTTGCAGCGATTTTGTAAATTGTATGGTGGTTCCCACTTAAAACTGCAGCCCTTGTAAAAATACCGCCTGCAATCTGAACTCAAATTATTATGGTAGGAATAATTATGTTAAATACATTTCCTGGCCTTCAATAAAAGGCTTTTATTTAAACAAATAATAATTGTAGTATTCTAAAAGTCGTAACGGGTTTCGATGAAATATCAAACAGTTGTGAAAAATTATAAGTTGGGTTGTAATTTATTATGTAAGTGATCCTAACTAGCTATCTATCTTGTTATATGTAATGTATTTAACTTCAAAGCATTGATATTATGTTGAATCAATACCAGTATCACGTCTTTGTCTTAGCAAAAACTTCGATGTCAAGTTATTATCACAAACGTTAGTTTACGATTTGTATTGAATTGTAATACATTTATAGTTTAATTATTATGTATCGATAAACAATGTCAATTTTAAAAATATACATCTTAATGTATACTGTTTTCCATTTTTGCGGAAAAATTATGGATCTTGACACTGACTCTCTGTCCAATCGTTGCACCAAAAAATACTTATTAATGCTACCGCGAACTGCATTTTTCACATTATATTTGTACTTTATTCTCTTCTGTCTTGACAACTTTGATAGTGAGAAATTTGCGCGAGAACGCGTTTGTTTGTGAAATCCTTTGTGACAGTTGAAGAAAGGTTTATTCGAATACGTTTGTACCTTTGCATACGTCGCTTTTTTCGCTGCTGGTATTAGCGCTGATTATATATTTGTCTTTGTTAGGCATGTAAAACCAAGTACTAAAAACCCTTTTGAAACTATCGAAGTATAATATGTTTTATAAATATTATTTACAGTCTTTCTACGCACGAAAGTGAGGCTTATTATAAAGAATACAATCGTTAAGACCTTTCAAACTAATATTTAAGTATTTTTAGCAATGATAAAAATGAGTGTAAGCGTCTTGAAAATATTATTGAATTTCATAAAAGGAAACTCAATAGCATAAATTTGGAAGCGGAAAAATTTGCTTTTTAATTTTTTTTCTATTCAAAACAGGCAGTATAGGCAAAGTCCCGTTTGTATGTTTTCAGAAAAAGTATATATAAAACCAGTATGTGATATAAACGTAAAGCTAAAGCTTTTACGCTATTTTCACCTAATACCTTTGAGAGCCTTTACGGCTGCGATGACTAACTGTATATACTGCCTGCCTCATATGTACTGAAATAAATTTAAATTTTAAGCTCTTTTTACATTTAGTTACACCACTCTCTCTCTCTACTCTAAAACAATTGTCAAAGATTATTTTCCTATCCATTTTAAGTTTAATATTAATTATTCCACCTTAAAATTAATTTATAAATCTAAAGAAAGTGTTATCAAAATATATAAATAAGTAGTGGTCACTGTCACAAAAATAAATATTATAAAAGAATAGGAATTTCTTATATACTAATTGTCTATAATTTTCTTTTTAATTTATGAAAATTTTATTTATATTAATACTCAAATTTAAAATAAGTATTAAACTTAGAATGATATTTTTAGCATGATTTTATTAGATATTATTAGCAGTCATTCTGTAATTCATAAAGAACTGTTATTGAGACTTTTACATCTTTAAAATGAAAAAAAAAATTGTAAACTTAATTTGCAATTTTTAATGAAATATTTGAATATTATTTATTTAAATGAATATTACATTAGAAGAATACATAAAAGAGTTGTAGTCCCAAGATCTCAAATGTTGCAACAGATGGAAACTATAAAGGAACAGGTGAACTTGCCAGGGCATAAAATCTCGTTTATTTATCAAAATGTTTATATAAAAATAATTTGTAAAATTAAGGTTCCTAAAAATGTATTGAATTACATTTTATAATTTTTTATAACAATGTGAAAACTTTATTTTTATAAAAGGTTTTAAAAACATAAGTAAACCTACAAAAACAAAGAACATCATAATTTTTCGAAAAGAAATTTCACAAATTTATATGAATAAAACCATTCATGTAAAACCATACATAAAAGTTCTTATTGATCTACATTAGTCAAAATAAGCTTTTTGATGAAATAAAGCGGATTAATAAATGGAAGCATATGTAGGCGCTATAGAGAATATAGCTTTCATAATATTTTATTAGGGTTCGATGAAAAATTAAACATGTGTTTTAATGTCGAGTTGATAATGAATATTTCCAATTAATATTCGAACCAAATATAGGTTTCGAGTTAAACAGGATTTCTGTTTAGAAATCCGAATCGCAGGATTTCAAGAAGGATTATTTGTTTTGTAGATTTCTATTTTTGTTTTAGTACCCTAATATTAATTTTGATGTTTGTGATGATGCTAATAACAGTAGACACCACGTTTTACCTAAAAGAAATAGGTTCTAAATATTTTGATATCTTTGATTTCAGGAATACTTTAACATAGAAGTTATTTTTCAACATAATCGTTATAACTGAAGAAATATAAACCATAGACTGACATTTAGCAACAAGAGTATGTTTAAAATATGCATTTGCTGATGTCTTTATTTTCCTTGTGCTTTTTTCTGTACAAACTACATATATATGGGTAAATATGAAACATTCACTATAAGTTTGTTTTAGACGCTTTAGCACACAGTAGACGGAAAAATATGTATTGCCCGTGTTTCCTTATTTGCGTCATGTAATAAAGTATAAAAGTATTATAAAACAAATACACATATTTTCAGATGAAATTTCAAGAAATTAGATCTGTAAACATGAAGGTAAAAATTTGTTTGAAATTATGATTTCTAGTAATTAGTATTAGACAAATTGTTATTTTATAAAAGAGTGTCTAATGAAATTAAATTTGTACAGATTTTGAGGAATGTGAAAAGTTTCTTTTGCCATTATCGCCAAAATTACCAAGACTCAGCAATCAGGTATAATATATTGTTTGATATTATACTAGATAGGATATTTTTTGTTTGTTCCTAATCTAAATAGGTACTAACTTATTATGCAAGTAAAAACGTCAAGGTTAGGTTGAGTTAGAATAAGAAGAAGAACAATAACATTAGTAAATTATCTTATATATCTTTAATTGTAAATATTTCTAAATCACTATATTTTCTACTGTTTTTGCATTCTCAATTGACATTTTTAAACACAGCTTATTTTAATACTTATATATTCAGACAAAGAGGTATGTGTCAGTATTATATACAATTTCCAATGCAACATGTTATTGTTTAGTATAATTTTTGATTTCTTAAGTCAACGTAGAGGTTAAGTTGTTGAATTAAAATAATAATAAATTGTACCACGTACACATGTTACTAAACAGTAGTAATGAGTTAATTAGGCCAAACAAGTTTTCAGACTTGGAACGTTTAGGAGGGCAGAACATTTTGAAGTCAAACTTTATTTTAGTAATTGTTAAAGTGCCTCAAAATTGTTTTGAATGTTCATACGCGTGCAGCTGTTTTTAAATTCAAAAGTAATAGATTAGTGGAGCCTCGTGCGCGTGGATATTAAGGCCCAAACACATTGTTATTAGTGACAGCTGCAAGACACGCTCCTACTAAAAAATAAGCACAACTGTACACGTCTACCTGAGAACAGTTTTTTGGTTTCCTTACAACCACTAGTTCACCATCGTGCTGTTAAGTAATAATCAAACAGTTAATTTTATATCAGAAATCAGTATAATTTAAGTGTTATATGCACGTATCCCAAATGATACAAATTATATTGTTATCCATTAATACGGCCTACGACATAAAAACGACCTTAATAATATAACGTCTAAGTTTAATAAGAAAAAAATATTTAATATAGACATTCCTATCACTTTAATTGCTATACAATATTGTAATCTCTCTTCAAATTACACCAGTAAAATTTAAGTTTATTCTTCATACTTATAACATTTATGACTATTTAGACATAAGGTCTAAGTGACAGAAATACGCTTTCATTATTAATATTAAGTACCAGCTGTTGCCCGTGACTTCGTTTGCATCTTACGAACAATACAAAGTTTCAAAAAAATGATATACAACCGGTTATTCATTAATGAAAACATAAAAGTAGTTGAATATTTTAGGAGTAAAACACGATTTTGAGTTATGATTTCTTCTCTAGGTTGGTTTCCTTTTAAAAGGACAGCTTTTGCTGAGAGCTCAATTATATCCGAGTACATCTCAGACAATCTTCATAGCCCTCCCGATCCCCTGTAATCACAGAAAATTAAATTCCAGACTTCTTTGTGTGCCCCTTATTATTCTTAAAAATATAAATAACTTTAGGAATTACTATCTATTAATACTGCTGGGTTAAATGAAGATTAATATCTTTCACATAAATATTACATTTAATAACTTCGCCAAGGACGCAGTGACTATATTTGTTACAACATAATTTTTTTACACAGATATGCATGTGCATACTACATATACAGTCCATATTTGGAAATTGGATTAACCCTATTGTTAATCAAAAATGGAAAATTGTTATTGCGTTAATTACTTTATCATTTTGTTTTAAGATTAAAGAATCTAAATTAGAATTTGAAAAAAGATACACCTCCACTTACAAAATAAAGGGAATATGAGAAAAATTATAAATTTTAAAAACATTTTATAATTTGTGAAATTGTGATATTCTTGTGTTTTTCAATTGTTCATTTGTTCATTACGAAAAAAGAAATCATTTTTAGAATTAAAATTTTTTCAGTGCACGGATATGCGGATTTTTAAGGGATAAAAATAGTGTAAAAATTGTAGTACTATATATTTTATTATGAATCTTCAAGGTAATATGTATTATAGGAAACTATAATATAATTATTAAATTCAGTTCACTGATTCGTTCAATAATGAATTTAAATAAACAGCATCTAGAGAGCAACTTTTCCTTGGCACTGAATAATATTCCATTAAAAACAGATGTCAAAATTGGTCATGAATAATTTTCATATTAAATAGTTTTTTAAAACAACGAAGTAAGTGCCACCTAAGAACTATTAATAACCAGAATATAATTACAATCTATTTAAGTTCAGAACATAAACATATTTACGAAATTTTATTATAAAATCGAATCTAATACTTTATAATCCAATTAAAAACAGTTAACAAAGGTAAATATTCTCTGTTCAAAGTCGTCTATAATGCAGAATGTCTATACTTCATTATGCAGAAGTATCTTCAAATAAATTTCTCTATAAAAAGTATGAAACTTTGAAGAAAAATAAGTAAAGTATTGTGGGTTATGCCTTATTTACAAATTCTAAATGGCTTCTTTTGGCAGCCTCTTCCGAAGTATCTGGAGGTGCGACGGTGGCGCGAGCGCATATGCTGAACGCATCTGTCCTATCTCGTGCACGTTAACAAAGTAGCACACGAGTCATTTTTTTACAACAGGGTGTCGTTTTATCCACTAAGTTGAGATTTTGTTTGCAAAATAGTTTTAATTTTATTTTTCTGTACACATTTATTATAAATATATAGTAAAATAAGCTCTCTGGTATTTACTATATAAGTATTTTGATTTTGATTAGGCCTCAATAATGAGAAATTATATAAAGAAGAATATAATTTCTATTTTACTATGACTATTAAAGATACCAGCGATGATCTTAAGACCCAGTGTTATCAATGTAGCGCAACCTGTATATCGGTATCGGCCGAGATCACGGCGACACCTGCGCGTACGCACCTGCCCGCCTTTGATTCGCCAAAAACGAACAGTCGGAGTCTTCACCTGCAGCACATCGATATTCTTGTTCGACGAATACCAGCTATCAGTATTAATACATATATTATAGGTATATCTTCAAAACATTTATAAAGAATTTAAGTGATTCAAGTAAAGGTTACAATTAACGACTTGAGTTTGAACATAAATTTCACACAGTACTCGTGGCAAGGACTTCTTGGTAAATAAAATGTAAATGTATATATGATGATTAATTTTTATTATTTATTAAGTTGAAGGTTACTCCACTATCTATGTGTTTAGTTTATATGTATATATTAACGTATGGAAATTAAGTTGGGCGTTAATATTTGTGGGTATAGTTGGTGGGTCGACTTTCTTTTTAACATTGAAGGTGACTAGAGTTTAAATTATTCGTATCAGGCGTCAAGAAGTATCGTTTTATAATTACTTTTTGCTTAATGGACCAATGGAATGAAATTTTAATGTTGATATTGTGTTTTATAAGGCGCAATGAACTTACTTTTTTACGTTATATTACAGGGGAATCAATAAATAACATGACATGACATATTTACCTCTTATTTAGTTGAAATCACCGAAAAGTCCAATAAAGAGGCTACAATATATGAAATAAAACTAATTGTAAAATCGTGTATTTTTTTATTTTTATGGACGGTGGTTTATATCACAAGTGTTACAATATTATTAATAAGAATTAAATGGACTTACTTAAATTACAATTACCAATATGTACAAATCATAAAATGTAAAAAAAAACTTTAACGTGAACATTTTTATATTTTACTTAATCACTAACTTCATTCAAAATTTATACATTATTGAAAGTTTATTTAAAAATAGACGATTCGTTTTTATGTTGAAACATGTTAATATTTATATGAAAATTTTATAACTTACAATGACATTTCATGTTCAAAAAAAACATATCATATTAAGATAATAATTGTAACGACATAATATTATTAAAGGCACAGATTTCTCTAGTTTTATTCAAGCAATCATCCTAAACAGCAAAGACAGCTGTTGTAATCCTGTCGAATGTGCGGCCATCTGCCGACGTATCGTTGAAAAGACAATATAATCTGATTATTACATCACGTAATGAAGGTTACATTATCTTTATTTTTATATACACAAGTTGCCAGGATTTTTAAAGAAATGCAATGATTGTATGCATCATTACTCGGGCAATTGTTGTCTGAAGTAATAAGTACAAACACTTTCTCGGCAAGTAAAACTAAGTTACATCAAAATCACTTTATAAGAAATAAACATCAATTAAAACTGTCACTAGAGGTTCATATTAATTATGACAATTAATAAAAATAAAGAAAAACGAACAGCAATACAAAACAAGATACACAACAATGTACATTTTTATTATATTGTTTGCATTAAAATTTATATTTTAAGACAATTGAGACATCAGATAGCACGTGTTATAGTATAATTTAGCTTCATATTTAAAGCAACATAATACAAAAACAACAAAAGAGTTTGTTTGTGGAGCTGTTTCTAGTATTTGCTTGAGCTAGTTACTTGAGTCTGTTTAATATTACCGTTTCGTTTAGTGGCATCAAGCACAACATTATTTTTTACTTAACTTTATAATGAAGTACATATCTCAAAAAAAAATTCGTTATTTTATCTGAAGTCGTTATACAATGGAAATATTTTTTATTATAATTATAATGTACTTTTTAATAATATGGCTTTGTTAATAATATAATAAAACGATATATTATTCTTATTGTTGGTTATTTTCTACTAACGTTATTACATTTGAGGGCTTGTGATAGCTGTCAGGTACAG
This sequence comes from Danaus gilippus, assembly GCA_018231785.1. NCBI lineage: Eukaryota > Metazoa > Arthropoda > Insecta > Lepidoptera > Nymphalidae > Danaus > Danaus gilippus. Next base: position 23,893 of record DVQO01000165.1, read on the forward strand.
CTATAAAAGGCACGTTAACGATTTAAAGTTAATTTGGATATATTTTTATTTAGAGAGCTTGATTGCTGAAATAGGTCTTTGGCTACCATTTGACATATATCTGAAAAAATATAGAAGGTGTATGTTGTGCTGGGATCATAATATATTTAAATTAAAGTTACCCTATCTTACTAAATATCTAAAAATGTAGAGGAAGTAAAAACGATTGGGCCGTAGTGACAGGTGGTCAGTAACATCGCGCCGCAGTGAACTATAAATAAACAGTTTTGGGGTTATTTTTTAGATCGTTATTGATTACAAGTCAGATAGCCTTCGTTGTAAATAGTGGGATGTGAATTTTAGGGAATATTTTTATTATAACACCTGTTTCTAACACATTATATATTATAATGAATTGAAAAACACATAACGGAAATAAACATCAGATCAAGGATGTGGCTTTTTAAAACTTTGATTGTGACGACTAAAATGTTGACTTAACGTCGCTTATTAAACATATTTTTGTCTAATCAGAAACCTACCGTAGTTAGTGCCATGACGAGTGTTCATTGCTGGTACTGTTAGGGCTAGATGTTCCCGAGTCGTTAAATAGCGAGTCGTTTAGACCGTCTTCATTTGGCGCAACTTGAGCACTGTGTCTACAAAACGGACAGTGCCCCTTGGAGATAATTTGGACCTCGTAATCTTCCATGTAGAAAAGCTGCAACAATAAATTGTGATAATACCAGCCATTTATATCTCTTTGTTTTAATTTTAAATGTCGGTTGATTTTGGTATTAAATATCCCTGTAAGGGTAACGATGACATATACGACTAATTCTTAGCCATCTGTGCGGTTGTGGTTGTAATAAATACAGTTTCGAAATCATTAAACTAATGTGTTAAACCGCAAGCTGGTATTTAACTTCTTTCGCCAATTGAAACAATTGTATAAGTGGTAACGAAAACAAAACCATTTTACTTAGAACAATCATTGAAGTGACTTAATTTAAAAGCTTATTTTATTAATAATATGCAGTTTTATTGTACAAAAGTGTTCTGTAATCAAATAAAATCTATCTACCTATTTAAGTATTTACTGATGATTTCAGCAGGTGATGTATAAAACATAAAACATTTATTTCGTTTGAATCACATGCGGGCGCAGCAAACATTAAACATCAAATGTCTAATTAAACAAAAACGAAGTATGTACACATTTCAATATTAACTGAGACTAAATATAGACTTATTTAGAATACACAAATAATAAATATATTATTTATTATAACCGGCTTGCATCTGAAGTGAAAAAGTATACTGCGATTTATATTTGATTTGTCAATTTTTTATAGTTTTTATTGTTTATTGCTATTGGCAAAGAATACTGTAGATAAAGACGTCACTTCATAAAACAATATTATTAAATCTATTTTGTAATCAGAATAAAATCAGATACTAAATGTCCTATACCATAATCACTTAGTAAATTATAAAATCTCTCGTTTTCGTTTTCACCCTTTGTCATTTCTCATCTAACTTATTTAATTAAATCCAATTTATCATACGAACACAAATCCTAAAACCTATATCAATTAATATATAAAGACGCTAAGAAAAAGCAAATATTATACGTCTACTAATTTTACCTTTAGTAGTAACAAAATTTTACGTTTGATTATGTTTATAATTTATCAAATCTTGTTATTTAACGTTTAAGCAACTATGTGCTCGAAAAAATATCGAGTCGATCATTATTATTAAGTAAATATTTTAGTTTATAGTATTTATAGAATATTAGTTAAGTTATACTTACGTTTATAATATTACAATGAAATATCAAAAATATTAGTTATAAACACGATGTAAGAATGTATTATGAAATAAAAATAAGATGTTTTTTACATTATACAATTGTTAGCAATAGTATTTTTCCAAGAACCATAAATTTAATATATGAATAGAACGAGCTTTCGTAATTTGTTAATCAACATATGTTTAGCTTGGAGGTATAACCCGCATGAAACGCTATTAAAATGCTGTTTTTTATTTTTGCCAAGAGTAAATTATTTATTTCAAAATAAACAAAGGTACTCCGACGACTGTACATATTGTATATTAAATAACTTTTATCTGTATTGTATACCAAAAGCAGTTGACACGTGCCTCTCTGTGAGAAGCGTACAAAAAAAGTTGCAGCCTTGCCAGCCCTAAAGGTGCATATCAGCACCCTAAAGTACCCGAAAGGCAAGGTAAACATTTGTTCTATAAATCGTAGTTATTGAAGTCCCTATATAATACCACTTTCACTGTTTTGAACATTTTAACAAAATTGCAAGCTGACGAACATGTATCATGTGCACCTTTTAATTATTATGAGTAAGTTACATTCAGATAACAAATGTGTTTAAACTGTATAAATATTTTAATAAAAAAAAAATCGAGAATATATTTTTAAGTCCATCCTTTAGTTATTACAATATGTTTAAATATGTTCTAATTTTTTTTTATTCTCCGATTTGATGCAAGTATTTAATAAAATATATTTAGACTTGCTATATAGTTTGCTCAGCAAACGTAGAGTAGGACGTCCCCCAGCTAGGTGGACCGATGACCTTAAAA
>DVQO01000166.1:0-26491 GCA_018231785.1 Danaus gilippus
GAATAATCATAAATACTAATGAGGTTTAATAAGAATTGATGACGGCCTCAAAAGTGGCATCCGTTATTAAAGCTGGTCGCGCCGATATATATATTTTTTTATTGACAAATCTATTTTGAAAATACGTGAACACTTTGTATGTTCATAGTACAGTATAAATATTCTAAAATGACTATCTTGTTTAAAAATATTTCAAGTATAATTTAACATAATAAGCCATTATAATTACATCGCTCTCAAAAATTTGTCTGCGTCAACTCACTGACTATTCATTGGGATCTTCCCTCGTTTCATCAGTCGGCTAACGCAACGGGTCACTATCATTGGCGCTATAGGAAGACAATATTCATTAGAATTCAATGCTAATAGAGGTGTTGTTTTTGATTTGAAACTAAACTGAGGTAATTAGAATTTAGAAAATGTCTTGCCTAAGCTTAGATATAGAGAAAACTGAAATCTTAGTTCCTTTTCATCATATGGACATTTCATTCATCGTATAAAAATAAAAGCCATACCAAATAAAACCATTTAATTTTTTCCTTACTAAACTTATTTTATTGATAATAATGAAGCTTATACAAAATAGAACGATATTATTCACTTAAAAATGGTAACTGCACATTCGGTTTTTTATTACAAAATTAATACAACGTGTTAAAATGTAAACATAACCAATAATATATTTTAGCGTGAAATCTACCGTATTTAAGCATTATATAAATATAGTTTAATAAAAAATTTTATTGAATAAATCCTTATGAAAATAACATAATAAATGTTTATGATTATAAGCAATAATAATTTAATTTCTAGTGTCCCATCACTTTACATTCTTAAAACTATAAAGCAAGTTTGAGGCTCAATGTGTTTCTCTACGGGTTCGCTAACTTCAAATTATATATCACTGTTGAATATCAGAATGAACTCACAAACGAATTTTAGATAATATGTCGTTGTAACAGAATATACATTAAAGATAAAGCGAACGTGTTCTATTACAGAAAATTAAACTGGGAGAAAAACATGCGGGTGGTTGGAAACTTAAAAAAAATTGTTCATTTTCAAAACAAATGTCACCAGCTTCACCAACCTCTTATTTTTTTCGCCTTTTTTCATTTCTGAAAAATGTTGTCATATGATAAGCCTACCCCGGGATTTTACAAAAAGTTCGTTAGTTCAGTTTAATATATGTATATGTATGTAATCAGTTATTAAAATCGTCTTCATCAGAGCTTTTGTTCCATAACTTTGATTTTCAATTTACTTTTATGCCAATAATATAGTAAAATTAATATTTGAGGTTATGAACGTCAAAGTCCAGTTAGCTGTTTCGCAGGCTATCCAAGGATAAGGGATATTGTGGTTTTCACTTTGTAGTGTAGAATAGTAGTAGATCGTCTTAAGAATTGAAATAAATATATTGAGTCGCGTAATTCTTACCATTTTGAAGTTCACTTTTACTAATCAATGAAAGCTATGTTTTTTTTTTATTATGTTAAACCTTGTTTATGTAATATTCAACAACGTTCATTTAATATTATATATTACACTTTATTTTGTGTTTGCTCATTTTAATAAGATGTGACGGTTTTGTCTAGTTTTCATTAAACAAATCACAAAACTCTCGTCACATGGAACAAAAATGACCGAATGGTCGGTGGTCTGGAAACGTAAAGAAAATTTTTTATTATAAAAAAAACCGAACGAATTCGTATATTTAATAAAAAAGAAATGTTTACCGATAATATTCCGATGAATCGTTCTCGGTGGGTTTATTGATTCTGATCGAATGAAATTCCCAAAGTGTAAAATGTGCCCTTTTTTACACACAATGTACCAGTTGTCTGTTCATCAAAAATGGCTGACATAGTAGATCGTTAAAAGTTGAGTAGAGTACAGATCCGCTTATTGATTCAGCATTGCTAACTATCTGTAAAGCTGGGTAACGGTTACCTATGCTTTCAGAGACACCACAAAGTGAAATTCGGTAACAGAAATATTGATTTCAGCCTTAGACTTAATTAAAGATGCTATTACTATAACTTGTTTTGCTATAAAAATAAAGCCAAAAGTTTACTTGATTCTTTTAAAACATATTTATTAAAAAGTAAAATCGAGTAACTTATAAAATGAACGCAAATTGCACGCGAATTTTCACCTCCATATTGAATTTAACTCCATGAATAACTTTAGGTATGTTTTTAAAGGAATATTGTATTACAAATTAACTTTTAAAATGCTTTACCGATAAATAAATTTTCATAATTCCATTAAATTTACCACTATATTGTAGTTAATGAATCATATTGTAAATTTTTTATTAAACATTATAGTTTGATAAATTATTTATCTATATATTCCGACGCTTACTTTAAAGTATGTAAGGGTGGTAATTCACATGCTGACATGTGTATGTCAAATTGTTCACGGGATTTCATCACAGGTATTCTAAATTGGCATGACGGCTATCATATTCACTCGTTACCCACATCTGACATATTTTTTGGTCGGATTTCAGTTTTTGAATACCATGTTATACAATCGTTTTGAATAAAGCGACTTTATAAAATGTAACAAGCCTTTGTTATAGTTTTCGCGTGGAGTTTTTTTGTTTTTCTGTTTTTAATATAGTTTAAATCAAAATAGTGACTTCATATTTAACTTTCTATATGGTATTGTTGTGAACGTATTTATTTGATTGTAACAAAAAAAACAATTGCACTGTTATTTAGGTTACTTGTTCAAACAAACCTGATATTGAAACAGTATGTTCGGAATAAAAGAATATTGGAATGTTATTTTGTCTGCGTCGCCCTCCCACGTGCACCTCTTCCCTTGTTGCAAAACTAGTTTCTAGTTGCGGTTTTGTCCACCAACATATGCATAATTAAATGAGGAATATGTTAAAACACATACAAACTTACGTATTAAATATTAATTAAAACTTTAAACAGCTTTTAAAATATTAATATTTTTAGTTCTTCGTTCACTTAATAAGTATGGAATATCTTACGAAAATATTAAAATATTCTGAATTGCTGAGATTTAATATTAAAAAAAATTGTCTTAAGGTAAATTAACGTATAATGAAAATTCTCAGATAATATTAAAATTATGAGACAGTTGACTTTTATAACTAATAACTTATAGAATATTATGAAAAATTTAATTGTCTTGTAATATTCTACTTTCAAAACTATAAATAATACTATTAATATTCATTTACGCAAGCTCTAAAGTATTCAGTCAATTTCTTTGAATAATATAATCCTGATTAATTTATTTGAGATGAAATGTCTCATTTTAAAATATATTGCAAATTTATATAAAAACAAAGTAACAATCGTAGATAGATTATCTTATTTTATCTTTAAGTTGTTTTCAATATATAAACTAGATTAATATTTTATATGCATTAGTATTAAATTAATTTATATGTTCAGAGAAATAAAACACTAAACGGATATTTTAGCTCATAAAATACTTTCCCAAACGATAATTGATATATAACATTTAATTAATAATGTTAATTAATATAATCAATGGAAAGTTTCTCAAACATAGTTAGAAATTGAATTGAAGATGCTTGGTGTATACACTAACTTAAATGGAATTTCCATTACAGAATCAAATTAAGTACATACCGATACTTTGATTTCTTTTAATATTTTGTTGGAATTTGATTAGTTATGAGGATAATAATAATGGAGTCGAGTAGTGACTTGTTGCATATTTATTTGTGTATTACTTTTTAACTCATAAAATATTTTATACGTTGTATCAAAATCATTCAATGATGCATAGTGTATTTGCGTAAACGAAAACATTCGAATTACATGTAAGAAAATATGAAGATAGTTTTTGGGTATAACTTTTAATTTTAATTTGATAATTATTATATGCATTTTTATGACATATGTATGTCATACTTAACGCTACAAAAACTTTCAACGGCGTAGAGCTTATCAAAACGGAAACTTGGAGGTTCACTTAAGAGTTCTATAACAACTAGAACTGAATGTACCAAGTTTTAAACAAATAATATTATAGTGAATCCCAGTTATAAGTTAAGTTTTTGAGTTATCTATCTATGTTAATATGATCGCTTAATTTTGCTTGTTGAAGATATGTAAATATTTCTTTAATTCAATTCATAAGTGATAATACAATGTTCATGAAAATCAAAGTGTATTATTAAGGGGTACCGAAACTCTCAATAGGATACCTTTAATCTGTAAAAGAATTTACTTCCTTCTACTCTGAAAATAAAAGAATGAAGTCACTGGCTTAAGATTTTCCCCTTTCCTTGCGCTTACGGTCAGATTAATGTTTCATTAGCGACATCTAAGTTTCTTACTAAAGTAAAGAAAATTGTAATAAACTTATTATTTTTTAATTTCAGTAACATAAAATGGTACCATAGATAATATTAACACGAACTAAACTTACTTATTTCATTCCTTTAAGGATTTTTTTTACAACTCACATATACTTTATAAACATCATAAATCTACATAAAGACGTAGTATAATGATTGTCGCTAAAACTTCACAATCACAGTCTTATCTTATTGATAATTCACTAAAATTTTTGTTTACTGTTGGTAACTATAAATAGAAGGCATATAATACAATAAAATTAAATAACTTTTCACTTTGAAATTCTTTTTATAAATCTATGAAATTTCTTTTAGTCAATATTAAATCAGAAAAATTTCCGAACGGAAAACGTTAATACTAAGTTATTCGCTTTTTATATTTTATTGTTTCTTGTAATAAATCCCAAAAATAAATTGATAATTTTTACTGAGACAAAGTTATTAAAATGGATTCTTGGTATTTCTCTATTGCAAGAATATAATTTCGTTGAAATTAAAAAAGTCGTAGTATATTAAAATATCTTACATAAAATTTTCCTAGAAAATCTAATATAAAAGTCACTACTAACTTTAAACGCGTGAATTATAATCAGTGTACCTTAATCAGTCTTTATGAGACGGGTAACACTGTGCCCTTCAGAAACGTTATAACTTTAAAGACAAAAGCTTGATTGATATTAACCTACAATACAAGTTTTTAGATCCTTTCATTTTATTTTTTACTTAGAATTCCGTAAAAGTTCTTAAATTTTCTGTCGAGACTGAAAATTTTATGCAAATTTTCGATCTCTACAATTTACTTCGAAAGAGAAAAAGCAAATTTACTCGCACTCGATTGCCAGTGTCGTTCGGATATTTACATCATAATAGTAAAATGCGAATTATTGCTCGCAACCCACAATAAAAGCGGGCTCAGTTTTCTTAGTGTCTCCAAGACGATGACGGGCACTGTTCTATATAAGTTGAAGGCCCATTATAGAAGAGAGTGTGAGATATTTTGGTAAACTGAACAATCCTCTCACTTTATCTTCTGTTTTATTGCAATTTAAACAAGAAGTTTGTGATATGTCAACAATTTTGACTATGACTCAAACAAATTAACACAGTATATTTTTTGTTTGTTCTGAATATTGTTTCAATGTGAAATTAAACATAAAAGATAAAAATGCCTTATTCTGCTTCTATGTGGCTGTGATATTTAATTTCACAAGCTTAGAAATCATTTTATTATAATTTTATCGTCGAGTTCACACTAAGCAATAAAGATAAAAAACTGTTACTAACTTCAATATGAAGTTCATAATATTACATTTTTAACAGCTCCTGTTTGATAGCAATTTTCTTAAACAAGCTAGAAACTTATTTTCAATTTTACTTCCTGATTATGGAAAATGTCACCTCATTTTCAATGTGGAAGAAGAATAGTTTCTTTTCTTTGGGAATGCTTAAGTTAGACGGTTCGCTAAGGTTTTTTTGGAACTTGGCAAACAGAACTAAACCCAAGCCAAAGGTTAGCTTTGTAAATATGCCGGTAACTAGAACATTTCCAACTTCCCAATGTAGCTCGAATTAACCCTAAGAATTTTTCATGTCTGTAAGAATTTCCCTTAACCTGTACAACTTAAATTTAAATCTACTATCCAGTTTTGAGTCCCAGTTATTCGAGAAAAGCTGTTGTTATATAAGGCTTGTAGTGATATATATATATAACGGTTTGAATACATTTATCTTTTATAAAATAAACTGTACGGTCTTGGTATTTTATAACTTTTCCGTCTCTCTCATTCCTTTGTTGTTATTGTCGAAATTAAATTATGTTTCTGGCACGAGTAGTCTGGTACTAACAAGAAAATAAAATTTATGATATAAAAGACCAATTGATGGAAGTAAATGAGATTATATGTGAAAAAATATAATTGCGAAACAGACGAACGTTAGCTCATTAAACTATAAAATTAACACTTGTAAAATATTAAACCCAAAGTATTATTTTATATCATACCGTTCGTTTATTGAGTTCTCAGGAACTTCGTTTATTGAGTTCTCTTTCAAATATAAAAAGTTCATGTCACTGAGATTTAATAATCATATCGTAAATTCATTATATATATATTTATATTTTCATTATATTTATGTTTTATTATTTATTTTTAATTCTTTTACATCAGTGATGTACATTTTCAGTAAAGTTCAATTAGGAATATTGAGGAAGTCATGTGGAATAAATGGTATTGAATCATGTTGAAATACAACATGATTCAATATTCAATATTTTGACGTATTCGCCACGGGCAGTATTTGATAGAGAGGTGAAATGCACTGGTACAAAATTGTTAATTGTTCATTGTGTTTTATTCATTCATTTATTTTGCTTTATTTTGTTCTCTTAACACATAACTGATGTTTATTAATATCATGTCGAGTGTGCCATCTCGGTGTCTTCTAACAAACACATTTTTATAGTACGTCCAGCCCATTCAATGTGAAGTAGGTAAAAGTATGCAGTATACGCCAGTTAAATGTAAGGATATGGAAATAAATGACAATCAGTTACACGTACATTTCCAGTCAAAGGCAAACTCCGTCTGCCATATCAGGCACTGGAACAAAAGACCAGAATTGAAACTGTTATTTGGCTTAACATCGAACCCCCAGGCCGGAATGAAAAGTTCTAACAAATAAACTCGGCTTTCGTGAGTGTGGAAAATGTTATATTATATTAAACGTCATTGTGCATTTCTATAACAGTGGCTGTGGTGTTCTTTTGGTTAAAGATTAAAAATAAAATTTCTTATAAAAATATTGCAGTCATTAAACAACCGAGCACAGACTCGAAACTAAAGTTAAGGGGAAGTTCTATTAATTCTTAAAAAATGTGTGTATCGCATACTAAAGTCACACTCAAAGTCACAGAGCTGTAAAGTTATTCATGCTTTTTGGATATTTTTTCGGATGAAGTTGACAATGAACACGGTTGTTAATAGAGTTGGCTAACCGTAAGGCCGTTGGTTGGACGTTTTTATTTATTTTGTTAGGAACGAAGTTTTGATGGTGAACAATGACCTTAAAATAGATTTATTCAGTATTCCAATTCTGCACTATAAATTATAACATACTAGATGTCTTCGAGAGTATAATGTTAATGTTATCTCATAAAAGTTAAAATTAAGTCCTCTTATTAATAAGATGTTCTTATATTTAAAAATAGGCTTTAAACGTAGTGCCTTCCATATTCTATAACTTAACTCCAAGGTTTTTTCCTTTTCTTACTTACAATAGCCTACGAACATTAGATGGGAAAATCGTAATTAGATGATATCTGCAGCCAACATCAATAGGTACTTTATACATAAACCATATGCTCACTGTAGTTATATAGAAAATAATTGAACATGGAAAACAAAAAAATCAGCGATCCAAAGTTTTTATGACATCCTACATTAATTAATAATCACAAAAAAAAATATATAAAATACTATAGTTTGTAATGGTTGTATGTATAACTCCATCGATGTATGTAAGGTATATATAAATTTATTAATTGTCTTATTATAATAATGAGACTGAAGGTGTTACATAAATAATTTGTTTCATTTAGCCACAACATCCGGGCGCACCAGTGCAGCTGTGGTAAGCAACTAGTGAGATTATGTAACCTAAACTTTAGTACATCAAAATGCATTATTCTAACGCTACGCCCCTGAATACAGATTAATTATTATCGGCCGATAGTTTAGACGGGCTTTTAATCAGCAAGAAGTGCTCTTAATAACGGTTCGATTTTCATATTTTCATCTCTGCAAGACTCTCAGTTAAAGGGTTTTTAATCTACGAGGTCTTAGTTATAATAAAAATACATTAGTAAAGTAATTGTTGTCTGGAAATGATAAAATATTTATATTTTTTAATCAACTTTGATTGATTCAAATAAAATAAATTGATTTTAAATAAACTGAAGGTAAATTATGAATTAATTAGATTAAAAATTGTCAAAATATTTTAAATGTAAGGAAACGTGCGAAGTTCTTTCATGATGTGTTTTATATTACCAATTCTTTTTTTATTTATATAAAATAATGATTAATGTAATACGTGTATGTGTTTGTGGGTGTGCTTATACGTGTTTTCGATGTGTAAGAAATTAATAACACATTAAATATAGTTATTTAATATGTTATTAAAAATTATAAATTGTACTGTACTGTACTAGTTTCAATTACAGTCTTAAATTAGGAAAAACCGAAGGAAATGTTAGCACGCGCGCCCAGCTAGTCATTAAAACCACGGCTCTCAATTATACGTTTTTTGTTTTAATTTTAATGAAACTGTTAAAATATAGCGAGATATTAAATTTTGTTTATAAATTAATATTCGCTCGCTTTAAAATATCATTATAATCATATTTATATGATAGGTATGTTTTGAAGCATTCACCCAATGCAATTTATTTGAATACAATTACTGTCTAAACGCTATTAATAGAACTCATAAAACTCATATGAGAAACAAAAGGCTGCTCGCGTCTCGAATTGTGCCTCTGCATAGAAAACGAACGAAAAGGAGAGTGCAAACGTATATTTCGTGTTTTAAAACGTCCTGGATTCTGACCTATCATGTATGACAATTTACGAAGGAAGTTTTTATTCGAAAGCAAGCGAGAGGATTAAACGAAATTTTTGGCAGCAGTAGTTTTATTTTATTTGACTTTTTTAGCAGAGCTTTCTAACTGTAGTCATTTAGGAGTTAATCGTGTTGCGATCGTTTTGTTTGTTTTTTTATATTCCTGAACTTTTTTATTTTAACTGTAATTAATTTTTAAATAAAATTATAAAATACATTTTTGTCTGTGTAACTATCTGAGCTCCACTATAGTGTGCTAATGATAATTTATGATAATTTCCGCATTTTCCTAACGAGTCCACCCGGTTGGACTAATCTGAGCTGTTTAATCACACAGTAACGAGTTTTCTACGGATTTGCTTTAATGTAGTGTTTATCATTGCTCTGAGTGCAGTTTGAAAAGCTTTTCATCAGATTAAGTTTAAAGTTTCTAATGAATTATTCTCAGACGAAACATTTGGTTTAAATTTACATTGTTTTAAATAGAGGTTACATAATTCGTTATAAATTAATGTGTTCGGATCGCATTGAAACTAGCAATGTTAAGTTAATATAATACGTGTAATATGTATGCATGTATATGTATATTGTATACATACCTCGATACATTTATAATTGAAAAATTTTCTAAAATAGATAGATTGAAGTATTTGTGAAGTTTAAAAATTCTTTTTATAACATCGTAGGAAGAGCGCAAGCAAAATTCATGACCAAAATACATACACAACAAAAGCAATTAGAAATATCAAAGGAGAAATGTGGTCGGTTTTCTTGTTGCTATTTCATGCGGACGTGATCTATTCGACAATGTAGATTTTGAACATAAAAGTTAAAAAAATTTATTTACACTTTAAAATATAATTTAATGATAAAGAGTTTTTTTATTAATATATAACTCGAAAAATATAATTTAGAAACCTTCGTATATTTCATGTCGTTACCTTACTAGATTAGTCGAACGGCACGTTGCATCCCACACAACACACCCTGGCTTAACACATACTGAAATACCTTATTGAATTGTTCAAACAAAGCAAATTTAAAGCGTCTTCAAACATCAAGCTAACAAAAATTATTATAGTTATTTTGAAAGCATTATTTGAATATATTTATAAAATATAAATAAAATAAATTGTTAACATTTTATTCCAGCACATACGAGGCACAATAACCAATGAACTTCAATTATTAAACAATCCAAAATATAAAAACGTTTTACCAACCAAAAATATATGAATAAATTTACGCTCTAAAGTATTTTTTTTTTTAATTTATTATATTTAATATTTAACATAATACACTTATGGTTTATAAAAGTATTGCTAATGTTAATTATTATTTATTAAAAAGTAAACAATTATCTCTAAATCTTTTATATTTTATATAATATGTACTAATAGTATTCATCGGTGTTTATAAATTAATTTTAAACATAGTTTCTGATATAATAACAAATCCTTTAAACCGACGTTCGCTCTCCCAAGAACTAGCAACGTTCATCAAGGAATTACTTCAATAAATTTAATCTGAAACACATAGAATGAAGGATGGGAAACACAATACTACAATTTGTATTTGTATTTATATTCTTGCTATACGCTGTACAAGTTTATTTTCAATAAAACATATTTGTTGAAATATAAAGAGATATTATGCTATTATTCATAGAACAAATGGAACGATAAAACATATGTTAAACAATCATAGCATTGGACTAGTGATTTATTCCATATGTACGAGTGGCGTCAGTAGATACTTAAAGTTTTTATTATAAGTATATTCGCTTAAGGAAATATTTACATTGTTTGATGAATTTATGTTACCAAATTGATATGAGTATTAATAACCAATAGCTGTTTAAACAACAGTTTCTCCAGTCGTGTGATAATTACGTGTGTTCAATCAACAACCACATGTTACATGTTTACACGAGTAAATTATAAATTATATTTGTGTCGCTTATTCCAATATTCATTTGTTTTATTGGTAGCTCGTTTGCTTTAGTCGCTTTGCTGGGCAACTACGATGCCTCTTACATAAATGAGTGGAGTAACGAGCTTAACCAACTACACTACACTGCGGTTTGGCGATTTTGTCGTGTAATATGCTTAAAAGGCTTTAAAAAACATAAACGCATTACAAGTTACTTGTTAAATAAATACAAATGATTCATACCTTTTAAATATTAATCTATTGTTCCGTTTGAAGCCCCTCTGACAATCAGAGCCTTTGTCATTTTAACTCAAAACTTATTTGAGGTTTGTTCACGTGACGTTTTCTGGGAACTGTGTTGATCGTTCTTTGATTGTGTTTATGATATATGGCTACTTAATGAAACTATCATCTAACTAACTGTATACAATATATGGATGGAAAGTTGTTTAGGTTTGGAGTGAGGGGCTTGGACAGTTGAGGTGAGCGTTAAAAGCGCGTTAGATAGGGCCCCCTGAAACCTACACCTGGGTCGCAAGTCTAGGGCACTATTGTAGCACCTCTCCCTGCAACGCGATGGACCCAGCACCCGCACGGTGAATCCATTGAGTGCTAAGAGTTTTCGTATCTACATATATATAGATCCCATTTAAATCGACGAATTAAAATAGGTCTTATTTTTAAGATATATTTAAAGAAAAGTCAACATTCATAGTTGTATATTTTCGATGTAAAATGTGAAAAATCTCTTCATTTACTTAAGTTGTGTAGTAACTAAACTACTAAAGACTCTTCTTTATATAACAAGAGTTTTATATACATTATAATACAGTGTTACGTTGCGTCACATATTTTATTTCATGTCATGTGCTTCTCGCGTATTTGTGCTACAGCGGAGTTATTTACACTACATTTGGATCAAAATATCTTTTCCCTTAAACTAATGATGGGAAAATTGAAATTGAATATAATCATGTACATATTTTGAATATACGATTTCAAAATGTTAGAAATCGATTTCAATATGTAAAATACATTTCTATATCTAACAATGATTGGCGTTATAACATTCTGATTCACTGATTGTATTGTATATCAGATACAAACATTTTACATGTCAGTGTTTGCATGGCTTCTTAAAAATGTTATATTTTGGTAATGAGTTATAATTAAGAAGTTTATTTTTGTACCTCTAGAGATTATTTGAATTGTGAATTAAGTCTGCTATAATGTGAATAAAAATATATTCGTTTACGTACAAAATAATTTTATACTTACGGAAAATGAAATAAATCTTCTCATTGATACATTTTGCTTTGAAACTGATTAAATGATCAAACTCATTAAGGTAATTACGAAATTATTCAATGTAATAAACTCAGAAGTCAATAGAAGATTTTGTTTTATTAGACATGAAGTTTAGATACGTGTTAAATAAACGGCAGTTTAATATTATTGCGGAAAATGCACTGCTAATAATGATTCATAATTTATAACAAGTCTCGCGTGATATCGGAAACGGTGTTCGATTACACCGACGATACATCCGACCGATAAATAGGAGGGAGGCTGGGGTGTGCATTCAACTGTTACAATATTGTACCAGACAAAAAATATATATGTAAGAGATACAAAGGACGGTAGCCGACTTATAAACAGTGTTGATACAATGTACACTCAATACTAATAATTAACTAGATATAGATTACATTAGGAATATGATGAGGATTTATAATATTGGATCTCGTTGAAAGCGATGTTACTTTTTATATAGAAAATGTGTCAATGTTACTACTACAATAATTTTTATGTTAATAATGATATGAGTCTGAATAATGGATTAAATTGGTTTTCAGCTTACATATTCCTCTGAGACGTCTGACCGGACGTTAATATATCTGTTTTCAAACAGTCTAGGAATTACAATTGAAATTTCAGTCGCAATTTTTGTTTGTTCTCTACAGTTTTGAACGAAATATTTTGCATGAATTTAAAGTTTTCTCTATGTCGTTAGGTCCATTTGTCGTTTAGTCGAATTCTTTCCTTTAGATTTTTTTTTGTAACTATCGTAATGTGAAAGGAGTTGTTAACTCAGAAGTTTAAAATCGTGTCTTAAAAGTGTCATAGAATCTGCAAGATGAGTCAAGTATAATAGATAGCTTTTTATAGGGTCAGTTAAAATTTAAGCTCTGATGAAGTGCGAACTCTTTGAAAACCTCGCAATGAGTGTCTCTAAGCCACCTATTGACTTCAATAGATATTTCTATAAGGTCAGGAGAAGAGAAAGAATTTTACAAAACATCGCGCTTTATACAATTGTTCAGCTGTTATAGAACTATTGCAGAAGACTGAATTCCATACCAATTTTTTTTTAATCAAAATCAAAGTATTACATAAAATAAAAGTTAAGTCTCCATAAAAATACGATGCATTATATAACATTAATATTAATTGTTAAAACAAACTTAATTATATTTATTTATTTGTTTATTTTTATACAGTTTTCTATAGCACACTCATAACAAGACAATCAAGAGACTAATTTGTCTTCCAAATAATATTTGTGCTAAAGGAATTAATATTTAATCTTTAAAAGTACATAGTTTAAAACCTTTAAAGTAACAAAAAATATATTATTTATACCATCATACGATATAAATAATAGAATAAGCGAAATAACTCAAAAAAATATTTGCACGCAGTAGTTCCTGTAATTAAAAATACAATCGAGTGAAATAGGTTTATCCTATTTTTAAAACAATTTTTAATAGGGAAGGATTTAATTCACTTTTGTTAACATAATATAAAAAAGAGGTTAATATATTCGAGGAAGCTCTCACATGACTGAGTTAATCCTCTGTTCGTATGAAGATAAATTCTTAAAAGTTCCTCTTTTAATCTTTTTTCCTGTTTAAGATGTTATTCGACTATGAAGAATAAATATCGTACGTCAAATTTTGTTGTATGAAATAAAATTCATACACATCATATTTTTAATGGCAAATTAATAAAACAAAGTTTGTTTTTTATATGTTTTCAACTTTCACTGATCTGTTTGTTGACAATGAATTTTTTTTTTCTATATTATGTCTCGACAGTCATAGCAGTTTAGACTTATTACTTTCAGTGTGTAAACATGTAGGAAATGTACGATTCGAAATTTAGACATTTTTAATTTCGGAATATTTCATTTAAAAAGAAAAGAAGTTTTTTGAAATAAATAATACGAAGCCCAATGCATAGAACTGGGACGGAGGAAAATAAGTATAAATTTAAAACTTGCCATTAAGTTACTTTCGCAGGATTAGATTATATTCTGGCGACATTCGTGAAAGGTGACAGAACTAAAGGATCCTAAGTTATGAATGTTTTAATAGTACCATAATGCTAGTATGCATTTGAAAGATTATTAAATTACCATGAATCAAAATCTGGTACTAGAACTAAATAGATAGACATTAATAAACTTGTATACACATTATACTGTATATACTTTGTCATTACGGTCGTTCTTGGTTGTATTTTGTATATAAGATATATTTACGTGTACGTCATGTTACAGGTTCGTCATACTAAAGCACGTGCGTCGCGATCTGATCAGCAGCCTGCCACTGCCGAGGCGTCTCCTAGACTACCTGAGCGCCACCCACTACTATTCAGAGCTTTTGGCGGAGATATAAGGACCCTCGCGGGAAGCCCGACATTTTATAATTAGACACGAGTCTCCATGCCTTTATCACTATTTATTGATTCTGATGTCGTATGTGTATTTTTTCTATTAGCTTAAAAATATTCATACGTTCTATCAAGTCACCACTGTGAGTTGTTTCTATGTGACTCGGACAAATGGTAAGTGATATAGGAGTTTATTAAGATTCTTTCTGCTTTTACTAAATTCGTCCAATATATTAATTTTCTTTAATGACAATTTAGAGCCTATAAGTAATGTAGGTGATAATGTAATTTGATGAAACAGTTAGTTCGCATATTATAGTTTACAGAACTACAGACGAGTTGCATAATGTAATATCATGTCCCTGTTAAATAATTTCTAGTATCAATTGAAGCACTTAAATAAGCTACGTGGCATTATAAAATATCACAATTTTAAAATCGCGCACAACATTTTAACATACATATTTTACATTTTCTACCTCCATAGCGTATATATATATGAAATACAGATAGATCATTCGGCGATTGGATGATTGCTTGCTATGAGTTTGTGCACGAGTCTTTTTACTTATAATATACCAGGCTGTGGAACTAAGCAGTATTATAATGTAATCGATATGAGACTTGATTCGATGCACCTTAAAGTTTTTTATTGCAATTATTCAATTAGAAGTATGCTTATGTATAAATATTTTAAAACGCTTCTGTTTAGTTTATCGATTGCTCATTGCATCTTTTTGATTTTTTTAATAGAATGACAATCATTCGTGTTTATTTTTTGTTATTAGAATGTTTCTAATAATTTGAGTTTTCATGCTTCTATCATAGGATAGCTGTTAATTTTTTAATATGAATATAATATAGTATGATGTTGTATTTCGGTACACTTCCCTGGTTGTGTCGTTTACATATATATGTAAATATTTGATTGATGAATACAAGACGTTCTCTTATATCGCGTGTAAAGGAAGTTTTTCTTTTAGTACATATGTATGATATTCCTAATATGACGCGTTTTACGTAAAATTCTGTATATAATTTGTAAATGTGTTTTTTAGATTTTAATAATATTTTTTTCGTTATTCTTAGCCTCATTAAGTTTTGTATATTATTAATGCTTATAGTAACTTATTATTTCAAATAAGCCAAAGATAATTGTATATTACTGAATTGAATATTATTTAATGAAATTAATTAATTATTTATTAATGGGATTCTAAAATTATTTATGAATATGCGTTTTCAGTCCGATGCCAATTAATTTTGAGTTCATTTTAATTAAAAATTCTTTATATGTAATTAATGTTTAGTAGAAAAATTAATAATTGATTAAATTATATGTTTTAAATCGAGATCGGCTGATAACAAAAAAGGCATTATTCAAATTATACTTATTTTCTTCCAATACTATTAGAATTTACGATTGAAACGATGTGAAAAATTTATTCTTAACATTTATAATAAAATTCAAAATATAATATATATAAATATTACTTGTGACAACGTTACAATCGAGTAACAGCAAAGTGATATTCCAAATTAAGTTTTTTTTTTATCAATAATGTTATCAACAAGTAGTTTCATTCGGGGGTCTGATGATCTTTAGCAACAGTTAATTCGGATGTAATTAAATGTTGTGATGTAATAGGTTTATCAAATTGACCGAATAATGTTTCCCTATTCCCTAGCTGTGAATGTACGAATAGAATCAAATGAAAAAAGTTAGCCCGTACCGAAAGCAGGTTCTAAAAATGAATTTTCGATCAAATAGCTCAGAGAGGAACAGTTTGGCCATCAGTTCGTGTAAAGTGAACTCACCCAACCAACAAATTTCAGTCGGACAAAGCCAGTTTTTTTTTCATATTTCTTGCATGAACGATTATTTATTTATTGCTTTAAATGTTTCTAGAATGACCCATAAAATTTAAGTAGGTTCGTAGCGACAGTAGAACATCAAAAAATTACAAGGTATGAGTGACTCAAAATGTTTGTAAGGTCATACGACTGATTGAATAGACTTCAGCTTTGTCATGGACTCGTTCGGTTAGTTTTCTGACTGACAATCCGCCTTTGAAGTGAACAGGATTTGTATATCTATGATATAGTACGGACTTATAATAACTCAGGCATTCATTAGTACATTCTAGAATCTTATAAATTATTAACATAATTTTATTTTAAAGTTTAAATTACTGTTCTTTTAATCAATTCATTTTTTATTAAAAAAAAAAATATATTTTGTATTTGCTTTGGTTTTTAACACTAAAGTTGCACAAACGGCTGGCGGGGAGTGACGTACGTTCAATACATTCTGTATTACTACTATGTAGCGGGCTAGATGTCATTCAGGAAATTGACGGTACGGAGCCTTTTAGTACAGGGCTTGCTTGTTGATTGAATGGCTAATTGAGACACGCGTGTGCGAAATATTATACTATTACATAGAATATCCTCTGCTTTATGGTTTTGAGTGACGTGGAAAATGATATTGTGATGTGTTCGTCACTTGTTATTATAATATTACATAAATAACATATCATTAAGTGTTTAAAGCGCGGGCGTGTTTGACGTCGTGTAACATTATAATGTTAAAAATAAATAATTAGTACAATGTGAATTTCACGTTCAGTCAATATGCATATGTATAGATGTCGATTGTATAAGCCTTATCATTATCAGTAAAGATGATACACGTCACGTATGATATCGGAATTGATGAACTTATACAGACATTTAATAAGTGATCATTTTTGCTGAAATTTTAAAAACTGTTATGCACATGAGTACAAATAGGATTCTTGCCAAAGTAGCCTAACTATTGTGAAAAAGTAGATAGTTTCTGCCGCTTTTGTATGTTTACGATTGTGAAGTGTGTAGTTTTGAAGCAATAAAACTTTTTCAAGTGTATTGTTAACGTGAAGTCACATTTTTGCTGTAGCTTAAGCGTTGATCCTTTGTAAATCTGCAGCAGTATAATTTTTGTTTATCTTATTTTGCATTAAAAACTATGTGCCAATGTTATCGGAACTCTTTAAAGGTTTTATTATTTTGCGATGTTTGTCTGTTTTAATGCGAACATTCGCTTTAAATACTCTGAATTCTATGTAAGGACATAATAATTTATAATACTATTGCAGATCGATATTTTTTTGCCACCTTTTGTCAATCATAAAATTATATGTGTAATGTGGTATTAACTATAACATTTTATCGTCGTAACTTAATGTATTTTGTTGTAGAGGATTACGAGTTCTTTTAGAATTAAAGTAGCGTTATTCAGACTTACAAACGAAGTTTGTAGTCAGTGTATTAAACCATATAAGAAATTTGTTTACTAGTAACCGTATTAATACTATAAATTGTCATGTTAACGAATATCGCATGTGTTGATTCAGCTGTGGTATATATATATATATATGTATATTACTACATTTAAAATTATTAAACTATAATGGATAATTCAGTAGGTACGTTAGTTAATACTCGTTAGAAAAACCAAGCTTAATATGAATATGCTTTCAACTTTTTAAAGTGTATGTAATAAGAATTTTAGCAGATTAAAAATTTTCTTCCATCATATACTTTGAAACATTTTAAAACTGATTATTTTTTTATGAACTCAATTTTAGTTTTGCTTTTACATATGTATTATATGAACACTTTGAATGTTGTATGTCAATTAATATAAATGGGCATTATTTAAGCTATTTGAAAAGTATGTTTCTTATAAAGATACACTAGGTTCCGGCTACAGCAAGCTCTGTCCTATATTTCTGTTAGGTCACATGAATAAATGTCTTAATAATTTTTTGAAACTGTTGTTCGTTTTATGTATTTTCGAAGAAACGTCTGTTTCGATATAAATGATTAAAAATTGTTTTGCATATATATATGATTGTGTTATATCATTATGTTTTATTGTAAGAGATCATCTTTATGTTGACGGGGTCACAGTCTATGTGTAATAAAAATTATAAATCACGTCTACAACTTATTAACCCTTCCGAAATCATATTTTTGTGTATAATAAAATGTTAAATATCGTCTTGTCATTATTTTACCTTTGTATAATAATGTTTTGAATATAAAAAACACACGTGCATCATTTGTAGTATAAGGACAGAGTAAGTACTCGCGCAGGTCGTTTTTTATTATATAAAGTGTCTTAATAAATTTTCCAATAATATGGTTTTGTGAAAAACATGATTCTTTATATCTAGGATTTTTTATATTCAATTCTAAATTTATTCTATTTAATAAATAAACAAAAAAAGTAGTGTCCAAAGCCTTATAATTATAGGTACATATAAAAATCGTATAAAATAAACAATTTAATCGGCATTAGACGTAATAAATTATTAAATATATTTTATGCTAGGATTTTATAAACATATCTGAACGACGTGAAAAATTATAATAATAATATGACACCAAGTCTGTGTAAGTCACATAAAAAGGTTTAAGAAGTTTTGTATTGTTCAGAGAAATTGGAATATTCAGCGATCTATTTTCGAGCATTAAATCAAGGCACGTAGTTCCTGAACGCTGTATGCTAGTATGCAGAACTTTACAAACCACGGCGTGTATGAAATCACGCCTCGCGATCTGTTTCTAAATAGCGGCTTATGTTATAACAATAGATACTGCTTCATTTAATGCGTTTCGATTGAACTCTTACAGTAAAGTACTCTAGAAGGTTCATATGGATGAGTCAGATAAATCAAAGTATATATACGATATCCATATTCTATATGCGAGTATCTAAGAAAAAGCAAGAAAATATGGTCAGTTTAAGATAGACGTGTCACAATTAATAATAATCATATTTGATAGGACATAAAATTGCATACTCTTCTCTCATATGAAATAAAATCAGACTAACATCACGTTCTCTGAACAAATTTTGTCTCCTCATTAAATTTTAGATGATTCTACCTATAGAGTAATAATATAGCAATTCTAATTTCCTATCTCGCGTTACTAGATCTGTCAATAACCTGCTTCATCTCACCCTTGATAAACAGTCGAGTAAAATTTGATCGATAGAACATTAATAAACAGATCCCGATAGAAATCACGTTTTCTACAAAATTATAAATGTAAATATAATCAAACATACAAAATGTTTTATAATAAACCAAACGTCATTCGAATTTAGTTCAACGTAGTTATTATACTCAGTACAATTCTCACTTACAACGAAGTTAATTCCATTTATTGATAGCAGTAGATTTCGTGGTAAATAATGCAATAAAAAAACTTTGAAATGTTTTACTTTAAGTATCTAAAAATATGTTTGCGTGCAAAAAAATCAGACTGACCTTATAAATAATGTGACCTAACATATAAACTGGCCAGCTCAAATCGAATGAAATATGTTACTCAGGCTTGCTTCTGAAGTTTTATTGTGCAAGGAAAGGTATATATTTAGTTCTGAAGAAGCAGTGAGATATTGAATGTTACAATGTATTAGATTTAACATTGTTATAAAATAACTATTCATATTTTTATAATAGAAATATAATAATCGACATTCTAAAACATTTATGCCTTTCATAGTGTGTACTTACTTCTATACCGCGTAACTATAAGACGATTTACTTACTCCACTTAATGGAAACGAACTTTTATTCACTTTGTAGTTTAAGAAATAATAATTGCGTTGTGATGCACGCTTGTAAAGATTTATCTAGATGCACGTCTGTATACATTAAAAAGATTTCATAGAGAACTCGATAATCCTCATACAAACGGTTACTTTAAATCAAAATCATACTCAATTGCTTTGAGCGGAAATCCAATAGAACTCCTTCGGATATGGTTTTATGAGAAACATAGGATATTTCTTTTTATTGCAATGATTTGATACGATTTTGATTTCATACAATATAAAATTTATTCATATCTATAGGTACATCACTTTATAATAATTAATCAGCAAATTGAATACCTACTTGTGTATCTTTAATGTAGTTGCCGAGTTTATAATTTTTAAGCTATTGTATGTAACTTAGATAATGTATCTGTAAAAGTACAACAATGTAAAAAATATTCGTTAATTGTGTGAATAGATAACGCAAGCTGAATTCTATATCGATATTCATGTAAGTACTCGATGCATTTGTAAACGACAGTTTATAAAGAGCGTCATGACTCTGTTCCAGGTAAACAAGCTCTATATAAAAAATAGATGATTTTTTTATGCAAAAGCGTATATAAAGAATTCGTACTATATGGTATACATTGTTTTTACTATGTAGATCGTATTAATGAGGGACTTAATACAATACGGAGCCTTACAGTTAATGTTAATATAAATTCTATTTTCATGACGTTTATCTACACGAGTGAGATGTAATGCTCGCATTGTTAATTGTAAATTAAATGAGTCCCAGATTTTATTTGATGTATTTTGGCAATGAACTTGTGACTGTTCTTTATGTTTTGTTAGAAAATTCCATTGTACATTGTGAGTTGAACATTATTTTATGTATGAAGTTAGTAGTACAATATTTATTTATTAAAGTTAAATTTTCGATCTGTTACTATATAATTAAAGTTACTGCCTAAGCACTTTCGTAATCCTTGACATAAGATAGTTCATTCTGTTTTATAAAAATTGTAATCAAAAATAAATAAATTCCATGATAATATGCAGTGATGTTTTATTTCATAAATTTCCTTTATGACCGGAGTATGTTAAAGATTTTTTAAATAAAAAAAAACAAATAATAATAATTACATATTGTGGGATGGAAATAAGCAAATTCAAATATATTTATTAAAATTAAGAAAATCTTGATACATAAGGGTATTATAATTATATAACACACTTTTTATCTTCTCACTGATAAGTTACAGTGTAGAAGTATTTTTTTTTATGTTTACATGTTTATTTATATACATATACCTATTATAAAGTCGTGTTATACATACACAAACACACACACACATATATATATATTAAGATTTACTGTAGTTTGAGCTTTTACAGTTACATATATATTTATAAAAAACACCGCTACCGTTTCACCTTCTCAATAAAGAAAAAATACAAAAATATGGATGGATAAATTGAAATGTCAGAATAGACTAACATTTCGTTTGAAAACTAACATTCTCTTATAAAAAGTGAAACGAACAAGATTTTCTCAACAAAGGTATTGCAAGAAATAACATTTCGGAAATAGTAAATAATTGTTTTCCATCCGTACGAAAATTCAGACTATAAAATTTTTAAATATGAAATGTTTAAGAACTGTTACGTCATAAACAAGGTTTTTGAATCTATCGGACTAAAGAAAATTTAACAAAATCAGGTATAAATTTTAGAAAAAGGAACAATTTTATTAGTCATATCAGGTTACTTCTTTCCACAACCAGTTATCGAAATGCGTCAAACGAACGCCTCGACTGTGTTTGAATTTTCAAAAGAGTGCACGCAAACCTGTCCTTTACAAAAAGAAAGGTAAAATAGAAAAACAAAAAAAGCAAAATGATAACGTTTGCGACTCACTTTCCAAAAAGGATGAAGAACGAATATGAATGTATTGTTTGGTTCGTAAGATCAATACCGTTGTGGTTCTCATGATAAAACATTTTGCTATGTCGATTGTTATTTCTTGCGCATTTTTTTGAACCAGTTATCTTGTAATAACAAATTGAAATTTTCTTCAGCTGTATCACTATATAATACACTGTTATACTTTACTCTAGTCTGATCTCTTAATAATAATAATTAAAGGTTTTCATTATTTAAAATAATTCAACATATTTATTTTTCCTTAATAAAAATTTTACAAAGTCAAGCTTTTAAATAATCGGATTATACATCTAAAACCTCAACAAGAAGTTCTGAATGGAACATTTATGCACTCATACAATATCGTATGTTAAATTTATCTAAGCAGATCACTTCACACAAATAACTTCTGAAGTGAAAAATAAAGAATATTTACTTATTTTAAAATATAATCATTTCAATAAATATAATGAATAACAGACGATTTTCATATTAAAAGTATGTGTCAAACGTTCTCCGTTTAAACAAGTTCATTGCGTCAATGCTGACGGTCAGGTGTTTTGAAGTTACGCCCTCTACTCTACATAAAAAAACAAATCTACACAGGTATACTGTATTTAAATCTCGAACGAGATTGTTTATGTAAAAGATCACAAAAAAATGTCACAAAGGGTTGAACAGGATGAATATGAAGAGATGGGTCCCCAAATGGAAACCTGCTTCGAAACTATTATGGCTTGATGAGTAAAAACAATCCATGATGTTCAATATATCAGTTTTCAATCAGCGTGTTTGTAGTCAAACAAATATATCACATAAACTATTTAACCAAGAGGAATGAAATCAATGCGAATCTTTAGGTATATCATAAATGTATTTTTTTATATTTAAAAAATAAAGTCGTAAGAAAATATAAATAAGTAAATCAAAATTTGTCTCTAGTAATTTATAACAACAGCGACGATGACTTATGATTCTTCAGTATCTGGAATTTTGATTAACGCTAAATGTAACTAAAGTGAAAATAATAATTATTACAAATTGTTTTTCAATTATTTTTTTTACGGATTGATCAATTGTTATTCTTAAATTTCTTTATCATTCATTGTAATTCATAAAGATAATCAATTACCTGTAGTCATAAATAAGTTACTGTCATGCTTTCAAAAAAAAAAAGTGATGCGAGCCTCATAGTACAAGATTACTATTTTTATTTTTATTTATTTTTTAAATGTTGCTACAATTTTTTCATACGAAATTTTT
Source organism: Danaus gilippus (assembly GCA_018231785.1). Classification (NCBI taxonomy): domain Eukaryota; kingdom Metazoa; phylum Arthropoda; class Insecta; order Lepidoptera; family Nymphalidae; genus Danaus; species Danaus gilippus. The sequence continues at coordinate 23,391 of DVQO01000166.1, forward strand.
TGTTAATAATATTGTATATAAAAGAGCATATCATGTAGTTGTAGTATAAAGTCTCAAAGATGAGAACAAAAAAGTATGACTTATACCTACTTATTTATTTTTATATAGAATTTTATTTCTGAAAATAAAAAAAAAATGTGTTTGATATAATCTGGAATATAACCGAAGACCTCGCTTTGATTTCATTCCTCTAGACCTAGATTAAGTATATAGTTTTTCAGATATACCTATTACTTTGACTATGGTTACGCATGCCCTCGGCCCAGCACACCCTCGAGGTGTGCCCGAGATGGGCTGCGCAGCACCAAGACCTTGTGGCGGCTCTCGGCGGAGTGGACTTGTCGCTTTCGAGTGTCGTGTGAGACGGTCATGTCCACGAAGGAGGGATCTGAGCGGCTAAGGGAGAGTGCGGCTGATGCACCCACCCTCCACAGACGACGTACGGGGGTGCGACGGAGGCAATACCAACGCCTCCAATAGCACCTCTGTGCTCCCGGCCGGGGTCGGCGTAGTAACCCTGCTCAAGTGAAAGCCCGGCGTCGTCAGGGCAGTCCTAATTGCCGGGATCGCCCCCATACTCCAAGGGAGTAAGTTCGGTCTTTGCCAGGACCGTCCAGTCGCTGGTGTGCCCTGTCGCTGACGGATCCGGGGTACACCGACATAGCGGCCGATTGCTTTCGCAGTGGTTTTAGTGAGTGGGGGCCTGCCCAGGTCTCACACATCCCTTCCGGCCCCACCAAGGCCGGTTTGACGGCTCGTAAAAGAGTTTCCCTGCAACATCAAAAAAAAATGGTTACGCAAGCGATTATTTTTTCAAATATCTCAAGGTCAAAGCTAGAGCTGATCTCAAAACTTAAATGAATTGTGCCCACTCATCAAGTTATTATAAAAAATAAGTTTTGAACCAAGATTCTCTTTAAAGCCGAATCTCACATTCATCCAGTTCGACTCTTTTTGTTGTGATTGTAATTAAAATTTCTATGTACATATTTGATAGGTAGCTCAAATTACTTTAAGACCCTACGTTATAATTCTCCTATCTATATTTCAAGAGGTACAGAGGATATTTTATAGATGCCAAAATTTTTAGGCCGTCAAAAGTTTACAGGTTCAATAAGTGAAATGTAATCCGAATTCAAAAATGGGTTATAAAATATTAAATTTAATATTTTTTTTCCGGAATAAATGACAGAACTATTAAAATGGCTCTTTATGAAAAAATGTTGTTGATTAATTTACAAAAGAGAAAATATTCAACACATTTTTGTTCCCTATTGTTTTACTACTTTGTATTTTCAATAAAATTGATTAAACTAACTGCACAACATACCGCACTCTAAAACAAGATTGATTTTAGAGATTTACGCTCATATTTATTCTGGTTTTATAACATATATATATCAATTAAATTATATAAGTTGAAAATGATTATCACGACGGATTTCAAAATTTTATAAGAAATACCAAGAATGTAAATAAATCTAGATTATTATTTTTTATTACAATACTATTGAAACAAACATTTTGAACTTAATTATGCTGTTCTATACCTGATGTTAAACGTATTGTGAGTATTTATTGATAAAAGGCACTGTTATTTTTATTTAATATAACAGTCAGGATTATTACAGTGAAGGTAATTAATTAATTACATAATTAATTACAGTGAAGGTAAGTGTTGTATACAACACGTTTAATTTATTTATTTATTTACCAATATTCTTTTGATTTAAAATGTTTAGCGACCGAGTTTGTTCTTTATGTTTACTTTAACGTAATTTGAACCTAGTGGTAAACATGAATTGATCAGTACCCTTAATGTAGGGCTGCGTAGTCACTAGATACGAAACGTTTCCCGTCTCACTTTCAATAACCTACGAGTATGTTCACGACATAATGTGCGAAGATTTATGGATGAAAAATTATGACAATTTAGAATAAGCACATTGTTTGTTTTAGTTCTTTTTATATACGAGCCTCAATTACTATACTGTCAATACTGTCAAAAATTCAGACTTAATTTTACCCTTACGACTTATGAATGCTCTCGATCTGTACAAATCTCAGTTTTTTCATTGACTTGTGTTTTGATATTTAACTTTATTTACCGTGATTGCTTATTATTAATTTTTAAATATGTTTGAAATAAGATCATGGAATCTTGATCTATTTTGAATTTGAAATTCGTATAAATGAAAAAAACTTAGTAGTTCTGAATATACATAAATAAAAATAAATATTGTTTAAAGAATATCAAAAACTTAAAAATTGCGTTACAGAAACAGGAGCCATAATTAAAAACGGGCATATTAATGAAGCGTAAGTATTTTGAAATAATGAAGGTAAATACTTTTTTAATTTGAACATGTAATATATATATTGTAGAAAAAATATATACAATCAAATTACTTTTATTTTATTACTACGGTACAAGATGGTAAAGAATTGGAGCTCGAATTATAAACACAGCTTAAATATTTTTCAAAAAAGTACTTGTGATAATTGAAAAATTTGATTTGATCTTTTTCAATGGACTGGAACTGACGAAAGGAGACAATTGAATAAATTTAAATTAAATAACCAAAATAATTTATATTGATATTTCAAAAAAGGTTTATAGTACAAAAAAACAAGGTATTATTCCATGTACTTTAAAGAGTTAAATTCGAAAACAATAGTATTTGTGTTCCATGTGTAATATTTGCGGGATTGCTGAATCAAATGCTTTTCAGATAAAAAGTTTCGTGGTAAGAAAACCTTAAAAAAAATACGTCTGAAGATCACAAAAACTCAAACAGAGGCTTATTGATCACCGTCTTTTAAATAACTCGATGGAAACATTTTTATACTTAGTATTAACATTCTCTAAATCAAGAACATTAAAATTTCATACAGAAATTATATAATTAGTTGTCTTGATACGTCGTAATTTATAGTATAATATCTAAATGATATTTCAGCTATTCGAGAAGTTATTTGTAATCTGATGGTTTAAACCTTCAATACTGTACCAATGTGATTTTTCCGAGTTATATGCATTTTCTGAGAGTATTTAGACACTACTGACAGACGGTGAAGGAAAACATCGTGAGGAAACCTGG
>DVQO01000167.1:0-26487 GCA_018231785.1 Danaus gilippus
GTCGCTGCGGCCCAGGAGACCGTACGGTACCCCCTAATCACCCTCACCGCAGGAACCCTTTGCGCAGAATGCAGTAAGGCTTTGGTCCCGCGGCTCATTGGGCGAATAACCACCCTTACCACTACAGTCGCTGATTTACTACTGCTAATGTTTTTGTCAGGAATTTGTCATTGGAATTTCTATCGAAAAATAATTATAATGATATAAGTATCGTTATGTACCTATACTTATAGCTTACGTTACGGTCCCCTTTACGAAACCAGCCACTGGTTATTAAAATGTACACTCTGACATCACGAATTTTAAAGACAGCTAAACAAGAAATTCCTATGCCTTTATATCCAAACATAAATCAGTAAAATTTTAAGAATGTAATGTTCTAAAATTAATTTTTGTGGGACTTCTAAATTAATACCAATAACCTTTATGATTTCTATTATAGTTTCACCTATATTAGTTAACAGAGTAGGGTGGTTCATTAAATAAAAAGAAAATTATCAACTTTAGTTACTTTACAAACACGAGTCTAGTAGCAATTTGTAAATTTGTATAACATGTTTTTTTATATTTTTTTCAGGCTGTCCAAATATAGAGGCACATTAAAACCTATAACAAAAATAATCTGAGTATCTAAATTTAAGCATTATTTTCGCTGTATATCGTCGCACAACAAAATTATTCCTTTCCTTCTTAGTAGTTGCTAGACCCATCGACAGCGCATTGTAGTTGTGGTTTCTGTCTAGTCTTTAATTTAAAAAATATGTAGGTAGGTTTTCATTTTTTTATTTTCGTATAGCTTTAAAAACTTTACTAGCTTTTCAGCTATAGTTGATCTCTCAAATAGATTATGTATCTTAAATTGGGGTAGGTACCTACATTAAATGATACAAATCATTTTTTGTATAAAATGTCTTAAGTAATACTCACTTTACTACAAACGCAATTCATGATGCCATTTTCTTTTTAAACTGCAAGCAGCATAAAAACACCTTCTATTTTTTTTTCAAGAATATTTTGAAAGTAAAACTGTAAACATTGAAAATGGCATATTCTATATACCTACCTATCTGAATATTGGTGGATCCATAATAAAATATAATATGTATGCATTATAGGAACAACAATTAATTCATGTAATTACTTGTAGTACATTATTTTACTCCTAAAGTGTAAAGAGGTGGAAAGAACTCCCAAAGAGCACGCAACAACAATATTTAGACCCTTTTTTAAACTGGAACTTAAAAAAAATTATGCACATTTACATTTAGATTTTTTTTTTTGGTAAAAAGTCAATATTGTAAATATACATCTATAAGTTATTATGATAAAAAATAATAAATAACTTTATATATACCTACCAATTATTATTAATAGCGAATTTTTGTTGCTTTTTATTTAAATTTTTAATTCATATGTCTACTGGTTATGAGCGTAGCGTAAATAAAAATTATGGTCAATTATTTTTTATTTTAATATACCTTAAAATTTTTATTTACAGTTTTTATAATTCTATAATAATATATGAAAACGTAAATAAATTTTACTGTAGACATTGATAATTTAAATGTTTTAAGATATAATATATACATATATACATATATAAACGGAACACACAATCCTTTTAAGAACAATTAAATGAGGTAATTAATCGTCGTTGTTGGTAGACATTAGAATAAGTTTCGTAGACATGTGTATTGTGTATACCTACCTAGTTCGTCCTGCGACTCACCTACCTAAGGGATGACTATTGACTAGCTAATACGATAATAATATGACTGGCTAATACGATACGACGCCAAAAAGATTTCCGGTATATATTTTACTTTTTTTTTGTTTAGTAGTTATTATCTAACAACAATAATGTTCCTGTAAATAATTAAATTTTATTACTAAATACCTGTGATAAAACCTTTTCAGTTATTTGCTGAACGCTGGCTTTACACTAATATATGTTTTTTGATTATTTTCCAAGTACCTTTTGATATTTTTTAAATTTAATTTTAATGTGATTATTTAAATCTAATCTTTTACCTGAATTGTTACAAATATAAAATCTTTTTTTCTTTATATTTTTAAAATTATTTATTTTGAATTAACTATTTGTTTTACTCTTTGGTCACAGAATATCTTTAGATAGGTCATCTGTGATCTGTAATTGTCAGCTGTCTGTCGTTTGAAATTGAAGTGAGTAGTCAGTACTCAGTATGTATGTAGCGATATTAGTGATAGGTAGTTAAATCTTTATATTGAAACTGAAACATTTAAGGTGCTCATAATAAGAGACAACCATAGTTTTTAATGTTATAATATTGAAACAAAATCTTTCGAAATCTTTAAAACTACATTATAATAAAATTATACCTAATCTATTATTAATGTAGGTTGTTAGCTATCAGTGAGTTAACGTAATAAAAAAACACATTTTTTATCAAATCATTTGGTAAGTTACATATTAGACATGAAATTTAGGCTCTCAACTCTTATATAATCACGTAAAAATGCTTTATTAAGTGAATATAAATATAAAAAAAATGTGCAAACTTGAAGCAATTTATAATAATTAAAAACATGTGGCTGAGCAATAAGTTTTTTATGTTTAGTTTAGTGTACAAACTAAAAAAAATAGATGCTTATATCATGTTTTTTTAAGAATGCTTATTAATAAAATATAAATATCCTGTTACACAAAACTGTTACAGAATAAAAGGTGCTAAAATGAATATCAATAAGAAGCTGTTGCCTATGAAAGGTCATTTCTTTCTTTTTAATGCTGGTGAGTGCAAATAAATTATGATTATCTAGCATAATATTGCCTTGCTTGATAAATTAATATATTTAGATAGCACCAAAGTCATATCAGATATCTCATACAAGAAATACAATGTAATAGCTCTGGATTTGTTTTAAAAAAATTATTTTATAAAATTTTTATTTTATAACTCGATTATTATTTGTTTCAGATGTTATCATATGTATCAATTCTTAAACAAAAAAAAAATATTTTAATAATATTTAATATGACCCTAATTGCTAATTTTATATTTATTACACTTTGAGCCATAACAAGGCATATTGAAATGGGAATTAATAATTTAATGAAAATGCTTGTTATAATTGAAGTTAATACATTCCAGGTACTGCACCTGTTGTACCATATCTGTCCACATATGCCAGACAACTAGGTTTTTCATCAGCTACAGTCGGATTAATATATACAGTTCTTCCGATATTTGGTCTAGTTGCAAAACCACTCTTTGGTGTTATTGCTGACAGGTAACCACGACATATGCTTTAATGCAATGACCTATTTTATATTGATTCGTTATTAATTTATTCGTTTTATACATTATTCTCATAATTGAATGGACTTTGAAACTAACAAAGTGCTTCTGTACTCCACTTTTTCTTTAGTTTTGATATTAAAATCTTTTTAAAATATAATGTAATAAGTCAGATGTGTACAATAGATGTGACTATAAAGTTCCTGTTATATCTCAATTTGTTTTACCTTTTATTACTACCTCTATAATAATCACACTTGGTTTATGACTACCTCATTTTATCTTAATATTTTAATATAACCTATGTTGAATGTTATCATCTTTTAAATTCTTTCAAATATTAAGTTAAATTATTTTTGAATACTTAATTCTTAACTCATCAGTTTGCCAACAAATACATAAAAAATTACATTTCACTGTTGTTCCATGTGAAATTATAACATTTCGACCATTACATTACCATTACATTACATTCAATATAAACCCCCAAAACTAATTAGTAATTGTAATAAGTCAATACTACAAATCATATATTATGAAATGTATATTGTAGCATAATATAATAAACAAAATATGCCTTTACAGATTTAAAATACAAAAATCAATCTTCATACTATTTCAAATAGTGACGATTGTAAGTTTTCTTGCCATTTATTTTATCCCAGAAACTGGGATGAAGACCTCTGTGGAATTGGACTGTGGGAATGGTGTCACATTTCTGAGAAGTTGCTATGAATCAAATTCACAAGTAGATATGTGTAAGGTTACAGTTTTGGAGAACAAAAATGAGACTGCCATTTGTAAGGTCAGTTGGATTGCTAACACTTCACACAATAATATTAATAATAGTAATATTATTTTGTTATGAATTGGATAGTAAGTATAAAGTAATTTGTTTACAGATGAAATGTGATATGACTTCACCAAAAATGTGGCAGACTGTATGTGAACACTGGCATATACCACAATATTGCTACAGTGATTCTAAAAATATTGAGTACTTAACGCACATAAGCAATATTAAAAGTAAAGACCAGTGTCTATACATGGCCTCAAATAATGTCACACTTGATGGTGAGTTAATTGCGTTTTATAAATGTAGATTCAATATGTATTGTTTTCACTTTTCAATTAAGATACATTAATTATATTACTTAGCTAAGTATTGCAAGTCTATATAATTATTTATATGCATTTCTTTTTCATATTAAGTTTAAAAGCTTATCTTTTGTTAAAATTGACAATTTGTTGCAAAATTTTTAAACACACAATTATTCCATACCAAAACTGTCACAAATTTTCAAGACAAAAACAACAACAAACACAAACCAAAAGTACAAATCACGATTTAGAATATCATGGCAGTACTGGCACTCTAAAATTATTATAAAAAATAAACTTTATAAAAAACAAAATCACAAATTGTGTAATATTATATGGATGTAAAAGTTATTAATTAGAATAGAGATATAGAATTAAAAAAAAATATTATTCATATACTCAATACGTAGCATCAATTCAACCTTGTTCTAGGTTACACCTTCACCCCACACTGCCGTGTCGGAATGGGATTTGTTGATATCAATGAGCCTTGTACACTAAGTTGTAAGAACGAGATGTTATCAAAACTCATTGGTGATAACAAACCTAACATGACCTGCGTTGATAATATGATGAATTTTAGATTGTGTGCCAATAATAGCTTGCCAGTTAGTGACGAATATGATGAGTGTAGAGTAAGTATCTTTTATTAAATAATAATGTATATACAATAGTGAATTAAGGTTCTATGTTAGTAGAAAACATGGCTAGATGACTATCTTGTTTGACGATCTATGAAATTTTAGTTAAATTAAAATGTAATGAACACTTTTTCATTATTATTTTTTGTTGGTAACCTAACTTTCACTTATGTATTGAAATAATATTTTTCCATTATAAATTATTTCTCCTCATCACAATTTATAATTATATTACGTGAAAATTCGGTGATTTTCTTAGTTAATAATGAACACATTGGAAAGACCTTTCAATCTGTATGTATGAAACACCCCTTAATTTTCATTGCATTTGCCTTTCACACATAAAACCCAATTAATAATTTCTCTATAAAGTTGCAATTTAGTATAACTGTTATGTGATTTCAGGCCTCCTGTGATCTAGATCCATCAACACCTTGGAAATTAATGGAAATTTGTGAAGGTTGGGAGGCAGATGTAACAACCACCTGCCAGCCAACAAACACTCACTTTCCAGACACACTTGACTTCAACGGAACTATACTCTTGTCATCCACAATAACTGAACATCAATGTGTCTATATACAACTCAATCATATACAGCTATCTGATGGTAAAATTATTTTATCTCGTCATATCTTTAATCAGCATAGAATAAAGAATATTTTTATAAAATATCAATTCATTTTTACAGTAAAAAGTATGTTAAATTAACTGTCATGAATATAAAACTTTGATTTACTTAATTTAAATCTTAGTAACAGTATTACAACAGTAAAGTCCATTAACAAAAACAATACAAAGTACTTGTTAAGGTAATATGTATAAAATTATAAATTAAAGAATAAATATTTAGGGCAAGCTAAAACCTAAATAAATCTTCAATATATTGCACTCTCTCTCTCTCTTTCCATAGCAATTATTATTCCCATCTGATGGTGGGGTCTGCCTTTCTGGTCTTTCTCTTCCACTTCGTTCTGTCGGACGCATCCTCTTCGGTAACCTTGCAGAACTTTAGATCTTTTTTGAACACATCTGTCCATCTTGTCCTTGGCCGCCCTCTGGGTCTGGACCCCGTGATGTTCAGATTGGCCATAACATTTCTAACATAGTCAGGAGGTCTTCTTTTTATATATTGCACTATTTTCATTAAAATTTTCACAGGATCAGTACATTACCCCAATTGTATCTTCATGAGCCAATACCAGATTGAAGCGAACCTTTTCCATGCCTCCTGTGAGATAGAATGTGACAATGAAATGGTATGGACTTTAATGAATATTATATAAAAAATAACAAAGAATACACTAATATAAACTCCATAGTGTAGTAATGTAGTTTTTCTCACAAACATCAGTTAGGAGTTGAAAGTATAAAATATTTTATATGCAATAAAAAATCTATAGTAATGAATAAATTACCAGTAAAATATATATTACAACTTCATCTTTAGCTTATGTCAACTTCAGTAACAAGATGTATAAAATACGCCAAATCTTTTCATAATCAGGTGAACGAGTTGTTTTCAACATCAGACACCAATCAGAGTGAATACTCGCTGCAGTTTTGGTTGTTCTTCCTAATGATGATCATAAGCTGGGTCGGTCAGGCTGTTGTGGTGACCTTCGCTGACGCAATCTGCTTTGGATTGCTTGGTAAGTGTGGGGTTTGCTATGAATTTATTAATCCCTACTCATTTTATGTACAGTGTATCAGATTTTTGATGACGCTTTAAAACAGTTTCTTAATGTACATAATGTAATAGATACAGAACTAAGTTAACTTTGCTGGCTGAAACAGAAGCTTTAAATTTTTAGTCACTATTTTCGCTTTTCAAAAATGGAGAAAATTCTACAGGAATTATTTAACATCTAATTTAATCATTTCAGGTACTAAGATCTCTCGATACGGCAAACAACGTCTGTGGGGTTCCGTAGGCTTTGGTATAATATCCCTCGTCACGGGAACCCTAATAGACGTGTTTAGTAGTGGCGCCTACAAGGACTACACGATCGCGTTCGTTCTCATGAGCGTATTTATGTTCGGTGACGTCATTGTGTCCTGCTTCCTAGAGGTTCGTGTATTTGTCATTAAATATCATATGAATTAATATGCTTATTAAATTAGCTTAGCATTACAGCTACAGCAGTGTATTTTAATTGAAAACTGGTACAACTAAAAAATACGATTCAGTAGTTCATTACAATAACTTCGAGAACAGTAAACTCTGCATTTTTGTACATAATTATCTACAGCACCACAAATTTTTTGTACACTACCAAAATTCCGAATAACACTTTATTATATTTTATGTATTCAACATTTAATAATTTAAGGTGGAGTCAACAAAGATGTCGGTGAACATTTTAGCAGACGTGGGTTCATTGTTGACGTCGCTTCCAACATTTGTGTTTCTGATTTGGACAATATCAGTCGGTCTGTGTACGGGCTTGATATGGAACTTTCTGTTTTGGCATATCGAAGACATATCAGGGTTGAACTGTGAAGTTGAATATGTTAAGACGTTACAGGGCCTGGTTAGTGCTATACAAACATTTGGTGGAGAGATACCATTTATGTTCGTCTCGGGTAAGAGATTCGTTTTTCATATAATAATATAAAATAGTTCATCCCTTAAAAGACATCTAAACTTCGTAATACTATGTGGAAAATTTAACTGTGTGTTCTTTTAAACCTTTAAGTTTACTTTAATAGAAAAATCTGGTTACTTATGAACAGTCAGTTTTTTTAAACACTAAAGCTGTTATATTAAATTTTTAACGACATTAATTTTTTAGGATTTCTTCTGAAGAAAATTGGTCACATTAACGCAATGACGCTCGTGCTATTCGCTTTAGGAGTTCGTTTCATCCTATATTCCATACTGACCAACCCTTGGTGGATACTTCCCATAGAGATGTTCCAAGGCATCACATTTGGCATGTTCTATCCGACGATGACGTCATATGCGAATGTTGTATCACCTCCCGGCACAGAAACTACAGTACAAGTAAGTTAAATATTATTTCAATATTCAAGATATTCCTAATTTTTTTTTTTAATATTTTTATGGGTCATACTTACGTGATATTCCATTTTAATTGTTATGTTTAAAAATATTCGTATTTTCTTTTACAGTTCTATTCTTCTTTCTAGTAGTTTGATATTACTAAAAACTAGTAAGTAGTGATATTATTTCTGATAATCTCTGAAACTTTTTAAATATATTCTAGGGTCTAGTAGGAGCAGTGTTCGAGGGTGTCGGTGTATCTCTTGGTAGCTTCATCGGTGGTCGACTGTATGAAACTCATGGGGGCTGGAACACTTTCCAATGGTTTGGAATTTTTGCATTCATAGCATGCGCCGTACATGCCATAGTTCAGTACTTTATGAGGGACAAATACACACACGTCAATCAAGGTAAATCTATACAGGAATAATATCGAATCAATAATATTTAATACGTAATCAATTAATCATACATGGAGATTTCTTTTTTATATACTTACATATTTTATTTTGTGATTTTACTATATTTAGATTAAGAGTAAGGTAAAGAAAGGTGTTGTAATACGCTTTCCATCCCTACGTAATATTGTTTTTGATTGTGTATTATAAACAGTTAGTCTAAGAATTTTTATATTTGTATTGTAGTATAAACTTACTTAAAAAAAAAAAACAAAATGGAGTTTAGCGAAATATATGATCAACGATACTTAAGTCAATTTTGGTTGTGTCTACGAAATTTAGCAAAAGCCAAATTATACATGTACTTTATATTTGTGATGATTACGTAATAATTTATTTATACCATTTTTGTTTATTTACAAAACTATACATAGTATAGATTTAATGACCATTTGATGGTAACATTGGCAATTATGATTATTTTACAAAAATTTCAGTTGCCAGTTAGAAAAATTTACTTTACCCATTCCATTTTTTAAGTTAATAATAGTTATAATTCATGTTCTTTATTTCACGTAACAAACACATTTTAATTATTAAATATTTCTCAAAATTGTACTTAAGAAATAATGTTATTACAGTAAATTTTGAATTTAATACTCTTTGATAATTATTATCTGTACTTACAATGCCATATTTAACCAAATAATATACTAAATGTACTTACGTTTTTACAAGTTTTATTAGTAATTCTCGAAATTAATTTTATTAGTATTGTATACTCGAAAATTATTTGTAATAAGGTTTACAATTCTGTCGTATTTTGTCATGTTTTGCTTAAACACAACCAAAAAAATTGAATTAATCAATTGAGTTGTGTGTGTGCTTTTACATAGAACAGAAAAACATTCCAACAGAATCTGTTTCAAAACAATCATATAAACAATCATATGTATTCGACTTTTCTTGTCTTAAACCACTGTCTTAATCATTGTCTAAGAAATTAAATGTTAACCTATAATATTTAAATATATAAAAAAAACTAGAACAATAATAAGAAAACTTTTTGTGAACTAACTTAATTTTGTACTAGTCTAATTTTCTAAAGAAAATTATCATCATATTAATTATTATAGTGCATGAAGCAGAGTTCATTCGCTATAAAAAAATCTAACATAAAATACAGTAAAAGCTTGGAATTTACTTTGCATGAAACTGAAGACACTTAAAATCATTGATAATTTATAATAACCAGTATAAAAATTACAATTAACATTCATTCATTTAATACAATCTTTAAAAAACGTACATTCTACTTCAAATGATTTTAATCGCATTTTGTTCTATAGTTCTTGCTTACTGTCTGTCTTGTGTTGATACCATTCCGTTACTATACTTTTATGTTTAATCAACATCGGTGATTTTGTATGTTCCTTATACACAGTATTATTTAATTAGTTTTGGTAAACAAATATATTATTGGCTTTTAATGCTGTGTTTGATTTCTTTTTTCCTACTTTACGTTATATTGTTTTTCGATATTAAGTGTGCACGTGTTTTTGCAGCAGTAAAGCAAGTACATTCCAATCTTTTATATGAAATGATTTATTTTTTGGATGTAGTCGTATTCTGATGTAAATGTATAATGAAGTTTAAAATATTCCAGGCTATACGTCAGTTATAAGATTCGGTCATTCACCCGATGCTGTTTTTATATTGGAAGATATGGATGAAGGACGCTAATGACAATATCACTATTGTAATAATTATATAACATTTATAGACAAATTTATTAATTATTGATTACTATTTATTAATTCCTACCAATGGAGGTAGCTAAAGTTAGAAAACAAAACCATGGTGGTTTAAGGGAAGAGTTCAAGCCGTAATTGTATTATGATATCCTAAAAAATAATAAGTAACCGTCATTGAACAATGTACTTATGGAAAGAAAGTATTTGTACAGTTGCTGTATTTCTTTTAAGCAAGATTTAAAGAATTTTTTTAAGTTTTAGTATACTTGAAGGGGTTCAAAAGTCTGAATCCTTATTATTAACAAAACATGTTCATATATTAACTCCACACATATAAGGAAAATACACGCACAAGTATATTTTAACAAAAAAAATGTATTTTCCCAAAAAAAGGTGTGTGCAATTTGCAATAACTTTTATTGTTTTGCTAAAAATATGTACTTAAGTAGTGGACTCTGGTTGAAGGTCTTTCTATACAATATTTATTTACTTCTTTACAAAATAATTAAATCGCAAAGGCTGTGTACATATAATATGTGCTGTTTGTTTTAAGATTTTAAATTTTTTTGGAAAAAATTAGTATTAAATGACTATTTTTAAGGGGAGAATGTTTTTTGTAATAATATAAATGGGAATTTTTATTACTTTTTTAGTATGATAACTATTGTTATATTTTTTGTATTTCTATATTTTAATTAAGTACTGTATGTACCTGTTGAAAAATAAATAAATTTTAACTGTAATATATTTTTCTGTATATCCTTTTAAACTTTTCATTGTAAGATGTATCAATATACATATGTATACTTCCATTAAGAAGTTATCCTCTAGAATGAAACGTAAAGGTACGATAAACGTCTACTCACAACCATATTCAGGACTGCGAACCATGCCTCGTTAAAGAAGAAAACAAATATTTTCATCATTGGTTATATTCATTAGATATAAAATAATTTTCCGAATGAAGCCGACATTTCAACACACTTATCCCAAATTTAATCGCAGTACCCATCGCCACATAACAGCTAAAAAATATAAAAAGTAATATAAATAACCATTTTTTTGGGGGTAGTATTTCCAAATTAGGCTGGATTTTTCGAAGAATACCTATATTTATGCGATTTTGCATTTATGCACCTATGTTTATTTTTATGATATAAAAGCAGACTCGGATAAAGTTATCCGTAGCTGTGACTTCGAACGATTTGACATACGAGTAACATTTAATCGTAATAGGCAGTCGATCGATGTCAATGCAAATGTGTAATGAAGAATGTTTGTTGTTTTAACATGACAATAAGGACTTGGGATTAGATATGAAATAGTATTTTGCACGCAAGTAATTTAAAGTACAGTAGTACAAAAAACCAAGTTAATAGTACAATTAGTAGAAGAGCTAAAATATGTTTTCTGATTTGGTTGTAACATTCTGAACCAAAGTTGAACGTGAGAAAGTAAAATTCAGCAAATTTACTATTTTGAGTAATGAACAACCTATAGCATTGATTGGTTTTATCTTACATCATCTAAACATTTTTTAAACTTTTCCCTAGAACTATTTAGTGTTTACAAATTTTAAGTAAACATGAATTTATTTCCAGATGTCATAGATATTACGCAATGTAAAGAAAAGAGTTTTTAACTAATGATTATGCTCTTGCTAGGTAGGTAGATTAAGACCTGTTTAATTATCATTTCGCATAAGCAATCGTTTGAAAGTATAACGTATGGTTTTTAACTTAATTATTAGAAAGCCAACAGCACATTTGGATAAAAATTTCTAAGTTTTTTTTAGTACAAGTGTTCATGAAATTGTATTATATAACCAAGCAATGCTCGCATTTCATTTTTTCTTGGATATCGAAACATTATAAAACGCTTTGCTTGTAATATCGCCACAGAAGTTATTCGCATTGCTTTGTTGTAAGTTTAAGAATAAATACAGATGCATATGAATTTTTTTTTAATTCGATCATCAAAAATAGCAGACAAATATCTCGCATCACAAACTCGCCAAACTTACATTCTCAATGTGTTAATAAATAAAACATACTTTGGATTATATATGCTCGTTTACTTTCGCTTATACATGATTAAATTATTTATGTTTTTTGAACTTGGACTTAGGTTGCTTGTGCGTTCTTTCGACCTCGGCGTGGAACTTTTTGTAATTCACTTTCTTATAATTGTACGGTTTAACGCTAGTTTGTTCTGATTGATTCTTAACTTTGTTCTTGTTCTTCGTTTTATCACTCTTATTCTGGGACGAAGCCTTCTCGTTGCCAATTTCTCGTTTCTTCTCCTTCTCGGCCTTTTCAGCATTCGACATTTTCCTCTTGCGTTGTGCTGAGTTTTGATTAGAGACGTCAGGTCTTCCGTCATTTTTTCCTCTGGATCTTTCGTCTCCCTCTTCGGACCTATCGCGGCCTCGTTCGTTTGTAATCCCGTCGCTTGTTCCACCACTTCTGCTATCGTATAGTTTGATGGTCGATTCTTCAAGATGCACCTCAGACTTTTTCTTCGAATCTTCTTTCCCCTCGTTTTCTATCATGGACTTTGCTTCTTGCAACTTCAACAGCACTTCTGTTTTTATCAATTCATTACCTTTCGATATCGCGGTAATTTTTGCTTCTTTGTCCTTATATTCCTTGATCTCTTCCACCTATGGATAGCAAATGTTTTAGATAGTTCGTATTACATTATTATTTATAACATAACTAAAATATATACCTGTGCAAGAGCTCGATACTTCCTGTATCTATCGTAAGGCGGGATGAACATCTTAGCGTCCACATTCAGATCGGATACCTGCCAACAAATAGTCGGTGACGTTAATATTATAGAAAATAAATCATACATCGAACAGTTTAGACATTTAAAGGCTTTATAGGTTGCCATGAACTAAAAACACACATACAACGAGAAATAAGAAAAAGTGCCTAAGTTCTAGCATTACAGAAGAGTTGGAAAACACACTGTTACCTAACATCGTCCAAGCAAGCAACAGAAGTTAACTAGAGATTGTTAGAGAGTGAATTCAAGGTAACGAACACAAGACTACAGAAGATTAAGTTATTAATTAGTGACAGTATACATACCCATCACCAATGATTTTAGACATCAAAATATTCACAAAATTAATTCCCATTTTCACTTCATAAATAACCAGAGAACCAAAACTATTAACACAAACCATTACCAACTAGATATAATAAAAAATATAACATATACAACTAAAAAAAAAAAACAAACCAAAAAGTAAATTATTTATTCGATACAAATATTCACATCGTTCGATGATAATGTACTTTTTCATACTATTATACGGATATCATAAATGTATACTTAAACGTAAAGAAAAACAAAAAAATAATAAAATATGAAAAAAAAACTAAAATAACTACAATCGAGATCTCGTTTTTCTACTAATACATTCTATGAATGGGTATAGTCTAAGGATATATATGCTAATACATTTTTTTCTTCACTGGGCTGTATTACCTAAAGGCACTTGCACTCTCTATTGAGCCTAAATGACTACATAACTATCGTGTCAAACAAAACACACATAAACAAGTATATAATAGATAGTTACTATGGGCGCGTCGTTAGGCTGGAACACTGGCAGGTCGGGCTCCACGAACGTCGCGTCTACCTCTGGGTAAGTTTCACCCTCCCTGTAATATTTGTACATGGTAACATTGACTGTCATTCATTATTATAATAAAAATAATATGTATCATTTTATCTATAAATATTGAATTCCTATATTTTCATGATAGTTGAACATTTCTAATTTAAATAACTGTCATCTTTGAATTATGCATTCAAAAGACCTACAATTTTATAATTTGAACGAGAAAACCAAACATCGTATTCTTTATGACTATTCAATTTCGTTCACGAATCTTAACGAAATCTACAATTCAACGATAAACATTTTGATATTATTTTTAACTTTTATATTGTTCAAACATTTTATCATAAACAATAGTATTTTTATATAAGTTAAATACAAAGAGACAGTGTATAGTAATTATCACATATCAGATCGCCAGTTCGATGTAAATGACAGTTATAAACTTCGTCCCTGTAATTTATTACTTAGATAAAAAAATGTTCACCGTCTAAATAGCAATAGAATCTATTATTAATTCGCTTAATATGTACATTAAGTGTAATGAAATTTTATTGCTTTATTGAACTATATCCAGTACTAACTGATCGAAATTTTAATATTAAATTATATCAGATCTTGCTTGACACAAAATTGCATCGTCTGACTACATAGAAAGTGTTTCCCGTTTCTCATTCAATAAATGTTAATATAATAATGTGGAGAACTTTATGAATGAAAAACTGTTAACGCATTCAGTTGAAGTTGCGATTCAAAGTTGGAGTAAGCATACAGATATGGTTTTATTAAACATTTTCTAGCCGATACTGTAAAGTGAGAACTTCGTTAAATATCTTGTATATAATATCTTGTATAAGTATACCTATTGTATTCATTTTTTTAAATCATTTAAAATTCTTATTTTAATTGTATTTATCATTTAAAATCTTATCAAAATCACAAAGAAAAGGAAATTTCGGGACGAATATATTCATTTATACTTTTTATTTTATTTAAAAGACGATAAAAACCTTTTTTATTATTTAAACTTTCTGTTTTTAAGAAACATCATATTTTCTTTCAATATGGAGGTTTTATAAATACATGTATTTTACTAGTAGCTGTTATATAATTTTAAGTTGTGGTTTTATTAAAGCAATATCCGAAAAAACTTGACCAGGTAGAATGTTTGATTAAAATTAATCTTATAAATTTTTATTACTTTATAGATGACCCTACAATAAAAATAAAAAAATATTTTTTAAAAACTTGTTAATACTTTCAAAAATCCATGCTGTAAAATTATACAAAAGCCCAGGCGTCCAAGACCTACAATTACATGAAATCTTACATTTTTATATATTATACGACCAGTAGGCATTATTCTGTAAAATTGATATATAAAAAAAATTGCAATTAAATTGTTCTAAATTCAAAAAATCCAGATCATGACTCGGTCAGAGGTCTATGAACGATAGGCTCTTGCACTTAAATATAATATTATAATATACTGTTACTAAAGATGTTAAATGAACCCACAATATAAACTCACTGGTAGTGCAGATGGCTCAGGTCGTGTATCATACGTTGAGGAGCTGGTGCCATCGCGATACTGACGCCAGCTGAACTTGAATACAACACCGGCTCTAGGGGTAACTCTCGACACTGAAGAGAGAATGAAACGTATAATATAGAAAAAGATATAAGATCGTAAACCAATAATAGTCAATTATAAAAGTTATATCGTTAACGTTGATTCGGAATTTTTATTCTTGAACAACGTCCCAAAAAAGTATAAAACCTTATATTAATATCTAGATTCACTACAAATTTCACCTAAACATATCTCGAATGGATCAATTTGCGTTTAACTTTGTATGTTTAAACCGAAATGAAAAACTTTAAAATAAGTTTTAAAACTTTTCTGGAGAAAGATAATTAAACTTTTCTATGTAAAAACAATTCCAGTCTTAAGACAGCTATTACTTTTAATTGAAAAATAAATTTAGTAACCGATACAAATAAAACGACACACCACCAATCCATTTTCAGGGGTAACTTTACTTTGACTTATCCAAAGTATAGGAACTAGAGAGTAGGAGTTTTTTGGACATATATATTTTTAGGCATTTAGGCAATATCTTATCGGGTTTCGAACTAACCGATAGAAGCATCCGATGTACTGTGATGAGGTTCTGTTTGAGGAACGGCGGCATTGGGTTGCAAAGTGCACTCACACCTTGTAGCTCACGTGGCAGCGTCTCCGCCAGGGCCAGTAGCATATGGTTCGGCAGGAGATACCTGGTGGAGGAAAAACATGAAGCAAAGAAACTTGTCCAACTAACTATACCAGGTTGATATAGAAAACTATTACAGTAAAAAAAAAGGATTCGTTAGACCACAAGAAAATAAAATATGATTTTTTTTTTTTAATATGCAAGACCATCGAAATAAAACCAAACTCAAGAAAAAAATATCCCAGTAATTTTTCCTACAAAACCAAAATACCAAATTTCTATGTCGGGTGTATTAACAAATAACATAACCTCCTTTCAAAGTTTTTAGTATAAAAACACATAGTTTTTGTACTCACGTGGTGCTCTCATCCAACTCACGAGCATTTGCATCCCTCCAGCGGTACAACAGCCTCAAAGCTGCCATCTGTCTCGTATTGAAAGACTTCTTCGACCTCACGTACAACTTAAGATGACTGCTTTCATTAATAACCTCCTTGTTATATGTCAGCGAGCAGATATGTCTGCTATTCTCAAAAACAGACCGCAGCAGACTGCCGTCAGGTGAGTTTGCCAATAAATCAGCTTTCATACGTCGCCACATGTACAACAAATAGTGTGTATCAACTCGGGCGTATTGGCGGAGTTCATCAGGCAGGGGTCGTATACGCCAATCGGCGAGCTGATATCTTTTATCAGCGTCCACTCTGCAGTACCTCATCAATAGACTCTTCAGTGACAACCCTGGCAGAGCTAACGCCCTAGCTGCCTGGTGAGTGTCAACCATACCGACCACATACACACCGAAATCACGCTGCAGCCATACTATGTCACGTTCAGCGCCATGGAATACCTAAGAAAACGTTTATATGTGAATCTACTGATCTTCACTTAATAGGTACATACTTATAAGTTATTGAGTCCGTTTATAATAAGTCTAAATTAGGAATGGTTGTAGTTTAATTAGTAATGGTTCATTTAGTTATTGAATAAATTTAAATATATGAACTAATAAATGTAATTTAAAAAAATGGTATAATTAGGCGATACAAATAAACGATATTTAACGAATTAAAGAACAGCACATGCTTCCGCTTTAAGGTATAAACGAAAGTAAGTCATTAGGTTTAGATATTATGAAATAATATGGAAATTTATAATTAAACCACAAAAAATACTTGAAGAGTTTAAATTATAAGCTAATTAAACTTTTCTTTTGTAAGACTTTAAAATCAGTAATTTCCAACCAGAATGTAGGTTACAATTACAGAATATATAACAAATCGTGTTACGGGTGGTTCAAAGGTTGTTTGTGAGGTCATGGTTACTACGGATGAATTGGAAAAGGAATATTATATTCAAAGGCCATGCGGATTGAATTTAGCATACTCTTTTATTTTTCATTCTCACAATGACAGAATTAATTTATGTACTGAATATTGGGGAATTTTATTGTATCTAATATATACATAGGTACAGCTAATAAAATTGTTTTCATTGTATTGGTATGAATTACTCACTTTTAACTTCTTTGGGTCTGTAAATGCCAGATTTAGTTTGTGGACGTGTTCTCTAACGGCCAACGTGTCAATTATGAAGTCGCCCTCGTATGTCGATATCTGGATCAGACATGTGATACCTGGGAAGACATATTTAGTAGATCGAACAAATACGAATGAAAAAGTAATGTAATCTACACATAAACTATTTATGATTTCCTTACTGTATTCATTTTAAACTACCCAAACAATATTAAATAAATATATAGGTACATCTGTATATGAACTATATTGGCGAATCTGTTATTCCGTAGATGTGTGTGTGTGGGTTAGTGTTCGTTTATATTTACACGTAATATTTAAAATCATCAATGATATTTAAATACCTTGATATGTCCTATAGGAATGATGTTCCACATCTACAGCTATTTCGTCAACTGTGTTCAGATGTTCAACAAGCTTTTCCAAATCTGCAACTGTTTCTATGAGCGACAATGGAGTATCTTCAAGAGATTTCGGAAAGGTCGGAGGTTCGGTGTCGCTCTCTAGCACTTTAGTGGGCGGTTGATACAACTCCAGTTCTATTTTGTATGGATGCTCGTATCTATTGATAATATATTTATAGTATACAATTATGTTTAGGCCGAATGTGAATGCAGAAAGCAAAGGAATGTTCTATGTTATTGTGAAATTTATATGTATTAGAAAATCTTTACAACTCCAAACACTTACCCAACAGCTTCACCCTCGTCATTATACAGTATGTTCAACGCTAGCGGCTTGATATTGTTCGGTTTGTCAGATATCTTGGGAACCCATAAATTGTCAGAATTGTCGACTGGCTCTTTGAACGAGAGCTGAGGACGCGCGATATTCTTGGCTCCAAAAAACATGGTCGAGCCAACCTGGGAAAGAAAAATCCTTGAAATAGTATTCTTTCTTCCATTTGTTTATAGTATCATATATTTGCTATCCATAGATAAAATAAGAATATCTTCTTAATCACAATTAACGTCAAAGTGTAAAAAAATATTATATTTCATATGAGTCATCAATACAACAGAAATATTATTATCATAGGTTGTTAGTTTTCTAAATTACTTGCCACGTTGTACTCTCTATCTTAATTTACTTTGATGTAGATTTGTTTCTTGAGACATTTTTTTTATTAAACGATTCTTTTAATAATGTCTTAATATTAACTTTTTTTTTACTGCAAAATATTATCCACTATTTATAAAATAGCATTATTTCTTCAACGTTCATCTTCTAAATTATATCTTATATTTTAATCTCAAACGCAAGACCCAATATTACCAAACGCGATCCGACACGAGAACACGATTTGAAAATTCAACAAATGTTTGCTACTTTGCAGCAATCTTGAATAAGAGCGTTGCAATAGATCTTGATTGAGATATCAATATGATGATAACATAATTTATCGTCTGGGAGCAGGATATCCTTTGGTTGGCGATACACGCGCTAAGAATGCATCCAACAGATGACACGTGGCACACAAATTAAATATTTGATTTAAATCATCTCTATATATATTCTATTTTAGTTATATTGAAACAAAAAGTGGACTGTTTTCGTAACATATTTTTTTAGGATTTAGTTATATGAGAATTAGGAAACCTTGTATGGAATTTAAATTTAAAGAAGGTTGCAAAATATGAGGAGCTAATGCAATTAATAGTCTTTACAAAAATCCGTGGCTATAACAGAGGAACTAAGTCCTGAGCAATGATACCAATTATGCCACAAAAAAAATCTTTTAACAAATAAATGTAATGTTTAATTTTTAGGTTTGATCAATAGAATGATTTTATTTCTCATACAGTTTGAAAATTTCATTTCTACAAAATCGAGTTTTTTCCATCTGCAGAAGTGGATCTTGCCCTGCCTATATAATAGAAATATTTTTTACTTAAAATTCACTTCTAATATATAATTACCATATATAACTTATTCATTAAAATTTCTCACTCACTTAAAATTGACCTTTGATATAAAAAGAGAACGATGTATAAAAATTAAAATTTTGTGAAGAAGTCTTCAATTTAATCCCAACATAGTCCGTGGCCGCTGTTAATAATACAACTACTGGTAATAAAATTGCTACCTGTATCTTAGTTATCACTGGGGAGCTGAATGAAGGTCCCGGTTCCTCTCCACGGCAAACGTTTTCTATGTTTATGTTGATACGATCTAGGATGCGATCGTTCACGTCAATCACGTGGTCTGTGTTGTATTCGTCGTCATTTCTGTGAAACAAATCAATTGATTAGTGGACAATATAAATTTAAATGTAGATTTAAGATACATTCAAGTTAAATAGTAGAATAGAAATTTCATTATGCTTGACTTTTAACAATAATATACGTATTGAGGTATCTCTGTAGGTAATCTTACAAATTTTAAATACAGGAGATATTATTTTTGCAAACTTCTTCTCTATAAAATCTTTGAGTGTGATAAATTCAGAGTTCGAAAAACTTTATTGAAACTGTGTACAAAGTTTTCGTTTCACATTTCTACTTTATTAGGTTTTTGAAACTATTTCTCTTAAGTGGAAAATATAACATCAAATATTATTTGGTGCTATCTCAGGATCTAACTGAAGAACGGAATATTTAAATTACAAACTTTATAGGTATAGATATCTGTTATGTGTGAATATATTGAAGAGATCATTTAGAACATCAATATCAACTCAAGAATTCAAACAAAGTTCTTATATGTAAAAATTCCTTTGAGATCTGTGGGCAAATATCAAATCAAAACGCAGAGTTGTTTTATCGTAATGAACATGATATTCGCAATACATAGTTTTTATTTCACTTAACGACAGTCGTTGTTTATAGTCCTTGCACACTCTCGCTAGACACACAATTGTTATTGATTAACCCTCATACATCAGTCCGGTTCAAATGTCGTGTCATATTTGAAATTCGTTAGCAGAAAGATGTTAAGCTTCCCTGAACGATATATATTCTTATAATAATTATAAATTTATCACTCATATTTTTAAGTATAGGTTTCGACCACAAAATCATATGCGTGACCAAAAAAACCTCATCACTTTTAAATGCTTAATTTATTCTAGTAAATAGAAAAATAACAGATTTTAAAAGTTTTAATTTTACAGATAAATAGGAACTGAATTTATTTGCTTGAAAGAGTAGTATATTTGAAGATGTTATATGTGGCTTGAAAAGATATTGCAATGACAACGGATCATAGAAATTAGGCAATGCACAGAATAGCAGAAGGGTCAGTTAGATATAAATGGGGTGTTTATAATTTGATTTACTGAAATTAATGAGACTCGTGATACCCTTTGAGAGGATTTTGCTTTTTTAAGATGTGTTTTTTCAAATGAGGTAGACATAAAAACTAACTATATTTTAGAATAATGGTTAGCTCTATAGAAAAAATATGTATTCTACAAATGCCTATATAATGGCAACAATGGAAATTGTTCCTTCAAATTTAAAAAATAAAAATATATTGGCAACATTAAATTTTACTCTAATAAGAAATATAATATTGCTTCTAAACAGAATACTTGCTGTATATATAATTACATAAAATAAATTTCTTTTCACATGCATGTTCAGCATCTACGTAGATATAAACCACTTTTTAAATTTCCTTTATAGCCATTTGGCTATAAATACATATACATAGTTACTTTTACACATTTCATCAATAGCTTGAAAGTTTACTACATTCAAAAATGAAGTTAAGTGCAAACAAAGCCAGGTACAAAAGCTCATAGAAATGTTTCTTAATACTTTAAAGTGAAAAGAATACAAAAATACTTATATATATTTATACTAATTTGACTAACATGCAAACAGAATAGATAACACTGGATCCATTCATAATATAAAAGTTTCAGCATTTGCATATGCATATTTTGCATATACATATTGTTATTGTGCAAATTAACCAGGAATAAGATAAGAAAGACATTTCGCAAGCAACAATAAATCTTTTATAAAGTTACTATTACATTCTCAAATCAAAAATGCATATCACAAAAATTATATGAAACTAGCTTATAACATGATTATATGATAGGCTTTAAATTACGGTAACATAATAAAACTATATAAAATAAAAGCTAACTGTAATTCAATACTCACATTTTCAACTTCACATTAGGTATTTCTGTGTTCATTATGTCGTTGGATTGTAAAATTAAATTCTTTGTCATTTGACTCGACACTATGTTAAAATCATGAAATGTCTTGAAGATTTCCAGTGAAGTTCCCACTGGGAGGTAGTTTGAAGATCTTATTGTTTTATTCACCTTTGTATAGCCATCCTAAAACAAAATTATATTAAGAAAATATACTGTGTTGAATTTAATTATTTATAATGTGTTTTAATTAAATGACCATGCTATTGCAAATATGTACATCATACATCAGAAAAGGTGAACCTATATTCTACCCACATTTTTTAGTAATATTATTTATGTACTTAACATACATCAACACACAGATATTGTTGTATTATTGATCAATAAAGGTTACTTTAATGTGTGATACTAAATTCATATAAATATACATAACAATGCATATTTATACTTTCCGATAGGTATAACTTTCCGAGTGTTTTAATATATATAAGCTACAAAATAGAGCAAAAATAAGATTCAGATCTTAATATTAAAGGTATTACCTAAGTTTGAATTCATGACAGTATAAACACTTATTTTATTTGTATATAAATTTTTCATTTGTCCTACAACACAAAATTTTGAGTACAACTAACTTATTATTCATAAATAAATAATCTGCATTTAAATGATGTACTTAATGTTGAGTTATAAGAAATATTAAACATTAAATCATATATAAATGCTATTTAACAATACCAAATACCACTCTGTGTGTAGTGACCAGCTATTTTTAAAACCATACACCTTCCATAGTTGCACCAAGTGTTATCCATCATACATTTACATATAAATAAATTTCATAATTAATCATTAATACGCGTCCTCATTCAATCACATTGTTTTTTGTGTCTATGTAGCAAAATATCCTTACCTCAACCACTTTGTACAAAAACAGTTTCATTTAGGACTGTAAAATACATATAGTTGTCGAGAAAGGTTGATTGGATCAATTGGAATAGATTGAATTTGACCTATATTAACACATTAGATTTCTATCAAGGCTCAGAAACAACGATTACGATAAAAACACATGTTATATATTGTCAAAAAGGATATTGAACTCTACATAAAATACGTACCTCTGTTACTGCTGTTAAATGAGGATAAAATTCGGGAGCTTCTGGATTTAAAACTGAATTCATTATGAACGGATATGGAGTTAACACTTAAACATAAAAATTAAAATATCTCCTCTGCACCATGCAGGTCGTAGGAGATGATCTGTGAAGATTGAAATCAGGAATGAAGTGAAGTGTGAGCAGAAGTCAGACCCGACGCACAGATAATTAAATAATGATCCCCTAGGTAACTGCGCAATACTAGATTTCGCAAAATGCACTCTGTCCATTGTTATATTTATAAATGTTTTAAATTAATTTTAATGATCTATAAAAATATATAAAATTTTCAACATATATTCTGCAACTAATAAAATATTTTATTTTTGATTGCTTTCTCTCTCCATATTTTATATTTTATAATTCAAATTACCTTACGTTTATTGTTTAACTATACATTAAAATAATTATTTTAATATGAAGTTTAAAAAATATTATTTTATAATACTAATGACAAAGACAAAATTCTTCTTTACCAGTTTTAGAACGTACACAAAAATTAATGACAATTTGATTATTGACATAATAGTTGTCAAATAACAAAAGATATGGTCGAAAATGTTTATGTGCAGTTCTAAATTGTACTTACCGATTACGAGAGTATCTAATACTTAGGTGGTATTTATGATGTATGTCGGAGAGCACATTTTTGCATCACAATCACCTCTTCACCTTCCACCAGGTCTGGTCTCTGGCGTTTGCGCAGTAATCACAATTCAAATACGCAAGTGCAGCTTGCTGGTCTGATGTAAGAGAGCAAAGGACG
The DNA here is from genome assembly GCA_018231785.1 of Danaus gilippus. Taxonomy (NCBI): domain Eukaryota; kingdom Metazoa; phylum Arthropoda; class Insecta; order Lepidoptera; family Nymphalidae; genus Danaus; species Danaus gilippus. The sequence goes on from DVQO01000167.1 coordinate 23,614, forward strand.
GGGAATATATTTTCATCGAACGTATTCCGGGTAGGTACTAGTTATTTGGCCGTCGATATTTTTTGGGATAGGCAGTGCAAATCTTGTTTTTTTATTTGCTGTGAAATGTGTCCCTTTAACAAAATTGATTGTGTACGCTAGGAAGCGTGACACGTTTAACTCTCGCAAATACACAGTTTTGAATTGACATGACTCTAGAAGATCCCTTCTACGTCGTAAAAGAGTAAGTGTATCACATTGTTAGTGTTGAGGTCTATTGTATGTTTATTTTTAGAACTAGGGGAGCTCAGGCTTCTTCATTGTATAATTGCACGATTTTCCACTTGTATCTATATGTTATTACTTTAAGTGATGTTTTGATTGAGATGCAGAAGCTCTATATATTTAGTGTCAAGTGCTTCAACTCCTCAATTAATTATTTGGTTGGTAGTATAAATAACATATTAGAATTCTTACAATTAATTATTATATATATTTTAAAATTTGAAAGGTATGCATATTTTGTTACAAGGTCTGCATTACTAATGATAAATCCTTTTCATACATATCTCAATACAGACTAAATAGTGAGCTTATATAATTTTTCATTAGAAATGAAAACTAGAACTATAAACATGTGTAACATAGCACAGTTACATTTATCTAAGTATTTTGTGAGAACACATTTAAGTAAAACTATGTTTTTTTTTAAATTACCAAGCCATTTTACTATGCTACATTTTACCTCACACTACAATTACTTTGGAATATCCGTCATTACATTGTACTGCGAAGTAGTAAAAATTTATATCAATAATCATAAATCTGAGAATGTTTCATGCATAATAGTGATCATTATAATAATCTAAATCTGATTCCCATTTATAATTATTACTCTTATTATTTGTGTTTATTTATAATATCATACATATCCAGTCATCCACATTTTAAAGTATTCTGTTTGAAACTCACAAAATAATCTTCTATCTGATTGATATTGGATATTGTAGTTTTCAATAAAACTATATTAAATTTGTTACATATGTATTGTGCTAAGTAGTAAAACTGAGTGACAGTAACTAATATAATAAAGTAATCTACCTCATTACACTTGTCATCATATTATTATTTCAACAAAATAAGCAAGTATAACTAATACATAACATGTTTTTTCATATTTATGTAACTTATCGTATAAGTGGTTGGTGTTAATTACATACATATGAATTATCTTACTTGTGCCAACCAGTATTTAGTACAATTTTGTACAATTATTATTTAAAAAAAATAATATTTTCATATTATTTTAAAACTAAAGACAGCATTAACTAAAACTAATTTTGATTCATAAACATCAAAATATTTGTAAATATATAACATATCTAATTTATAAGTTTATCAAATGCAGATGATATTAATAGTAGAAACAGCATAAAGCCAGGTACACAACTAAATATAACTTATATTTATTATTCTAGTGAGGTGTTCCGTGCGTTGAACAAGACTCGCGGATTATATCTTCGCTGGCAGGAAGTAACACGTACACCTATAGCTCACAGCCCAGAAGCCGAGTGGACTTCAACAGAACTCAAGAACGCTATACGAAGCATCGAATGGGACTTGGAAGACCTTGAAGACACAATCAATATCCTTTTTAGCATACAAATCAGATTGGATGCATTTATCAAATGATAGACCAATTTATCAATCTATTGGTATGCATCTATTGTGCTTACCGCAGCCTTTGATTGCATCTAGTTCTTATCACATCCCCTCACGGAGCGAACGAGCTTTGTACAGGTAGCAGCTATTATATTAGGTATAACATCTTCATCATACATTTTCATAACATTTTAACAAAAATCATGATATGTTACTAAGTTATAAATAGTGATATAGTAACATATTTATATGTTTTTGCATGTCTATTCGTTCTGTTTATTATTTGTATTACCAAATAAAAACTGTTACAAATCATATTTGATTCTACATATCCTTACAAATTTATGCAAGTATTGTAGAAAGAAATACATCAAAGTTCAAAATTGACAACAAGGAAATTAGTGAAAGAAGGACATTCATAGAGGCAACTAAACAGGAAGTGAAGGTATAAAATTGGTTATTGAAATGTTGATGATTCAAGTGTCGCAATCAAATTATTAACAATATTAACATTTTTGTCTTCTCGATATGTTATTTATTTGATTATATTTAATTCTTATAATATTATTATAATTAGCTCATGAAAGGCGTGGTAATCGGGAATAAGCGCAACGAAATGGACGGTACGAGGGAACCGCTTCTGGCTGAAGAAAGCCCCAGCCGGGGGAATGGTGGAGGAGCTGGTGGGGCGGCTTGGGGGTCACGGTTGCCTGGTTACCCCCACTACCGCCGCCTACCATCCGCCAGCCCAACAAGATACCTCGAGGATGACGTCATGTCAGCCCAAGACAAGATGCTGATGTCGCAAGACGACCAACTACATCTAATAAGCAATTCGGTCGGTTCATTGAAAACAGTCTCCAAGCAAATCGGCATCGAATTGGATGAACAGGCCGTGTTAGTATTTCTATAAATTTACTTATAGTTTTACATAACTTGATATTCCATTCTGGTAATAAAGTTGCATTTTATACTTTTTTCAGTATGCTAGATGATTTGAACACTGAACTCGAAAATGCAGATTCAAAGTTGGATTCAACCTTGAAGAAGGTCGCCAGGGTGCTGCACATGAACAATGGTCGGTTGGACTTCTAAGTAATTATTATCAACACATCTACACATATCTGGATAATATAAATAGAGTGGGAGTGTCCGTTTGTAATATTGAAATACCCCTCTTTAGGTTTAAAGATCTTTATTCTCAACAAGACAATACATAGTCACTTATTTGAG
>DVQO01000168.1:0-26480 GCA_018231785.1 Danaus gilippus
GACCCTTAAGCGCGACAGATTTCTATACAATCAACTTGGAGTCTCGATCGTATTGAATCATAATAATTAAAAAAAAAATGTAGTACTATTGATCTGACTATTAAAGGACATCAATTTTTTTCATGTCTTCTTTCTATTACTAGAAGTAATAAAAAGGTGTATAAATTTACGAATATAATGTGCATAAAAGTAAGGTGAAAATAAAATCAGAAAGAAGGAGAAGCGAGAAATATACATGTATATGTACGAATATATAAAAGGTTCTACGCATATCATCGTTTATTAATTTTACTAGATCATAACGATATAAAAACTGTTAGATATGTATTCTATATAATCCTTCTGAGAGTCATTTCATAATTAAAAAAAAGGCTTCAAACATTTTGAGATAAAGCTTTTAACAACTTTGTGTTTCGCCTATTTCCTTATAGCTCAAATTGTCATATAGTAGAATTATCTACTTTTCTTCATGTATTTTGCTTTCAATATTCTGCTTAAAAAATACGTACTAATAGCAAATTCTATAGTTCTATGTAATAATGGAATAATGAATTAATTATAAGGTATTATATGCTTATTTATATAAATGTGTTTCAAAGAATAACAAACATTTTTAATAAAAATTTAAGTCCCAAAACTGGAGCTAATAATGGACTTCTTTCTTGATATTTTCCTGTAACTTTTAATGTAAAAGATTTCAAACAATGTCTAAACTTATAAAATTACGCTTATTTATTTGCTTTTATAACGTTTTCGTCATCCTTGTTTCGCTATTCAATACACGAAGACATTTTCTAAGTAGTTATGATGTAATGCGAAGTGAATACTTTTCTTTTCTAATAGTGTAATATTTTATTAGAATCGTCTTGTTAATATTTTATTATATATAATCGATAACAAAGACTTCTTTCTGCATCAGTATCTAAGTACAAAATAAATACTGAGGCTATGTTGTTTATTTTTTTAAAGTGATACTAATTAATATTTGAAAAAAGGTATATGGAAAAATATAATATCTTGTTTGGCCAGTGACCGGCTTTCGATTCTTCTCAAATTTATATGCGAAAGTTCGTGAAGACTTATGTTTCGATGCTGTGGTCTAGAATCTAAAAAAATATTAAACAGATTTTATAAAATTTATATTAAAACTCCATAAATTGTGCTGAAGAATTTGCGAACATAGTGTTACGTTATAACAAACAAAACAAAAAAAACAAAAATAGTGTTACGTTATAATATGTTATAACGAAGAGAAAAGAATATGGAAGTTGTTATTTACATCTATTTTTCGGACATATGTTTTATTAATGAAAGTAAAAATATTAATGTTGTTTACTTTTTATTAACACTTAGGTTTTTTTTATAAAGTTGTAACTTCAGTGTCGCTCGCCTTTTCTGTCTATTTAATGTTCTCTTCATTCGTTCCGGTGAAGCCCTGGGAGGATGTTGCCAATCCGGACATCTAGAATATGAAATGCCTGATTATTGTACTTGCAGTTTAGGATTCAGGTATTATCTATATTCTATATCAATAATTTTAAAATATCAGTGAGTTATTCATCATCAAATTAACAATGGTTATAAAGAAAAATATATACTGTAAATTTTCATTTAGTTCCTGTCTAAACTCACTTTTCAATGTCCGGTAATCTCTCTCCCTTACACCTAGATTCCCATTTAGTCCAATACTTGAATCCCTCGTCTTCAAATATTTTGTATGCGCATGCGCAGTCGTCTCTAATGTCATCATCTAGTAGAGCTGTAAAGTCATAATTACAGTTTATTTATTTTTTTTATTTGAATATTATCCTGAATTCCATTGGTACATTTTATGCATGTTATTCAGAATTTCGGAAATATTAATTATAGCCGTTCTCGTGTTCCTGTAATTGACCAAATTTTTAACTTTTTATTTTTGAAATATGGTAAAATTGGAAAATACACGGATATTTATTTTTTAGACACCATTGAAATTTATAGATCGATATATTTATCGATCTTTAAAGTTCTATCCATTTCATTTTTACCATTTTTATGATGATATGATATGATCCGTTTAAAAAAATATGATAAATTGTATTTTTTTAAAATAATAAATTATTGTTATTGCATTATGTTGTAACTCATAATTGTAAATATATCTTTTTATAGTGTCTTGGTATCGTTAGTTTTTAAGCATTGTCATTGAAATAAATTAATTATATATGGTCTATTATCGTTTACATCAATATTTACATACATCATTCTATATATTAATTCAAACTTACACTCGCAAGCGATGTCACATTTACCACCTTTTTTCCCTTCCTTACACCATTCGCTCCCTATCTGAAAATATAAGAATCGCAAAAAATATAAAATAAATAAATAAATCTGATCGTACGTTTGAAAATATTTCTGTCTTTATAAGATTTGTAGACATATACAGACAAAAATATTGCATTTTGTCTGAATTATGAATGACGGTGGAAAACAATATAAAAATACACTTCAAGGACATGCAATTAATACGTCTTAATTATGCTATTTAATATGTGTCATCATACGTATTACATGATTCGACTGTTTGTTTCTCGGCTTCGTACATAATTCACCAGATCTTATTCACGCTAATATTTACCTTCATAAAATTATGACAACAAGGTTTCTTCATAGGCTTTTGTAATACATTCTCTCATTTCTATTGTAATGATAGTTTGATACTTTGTGACTCTTATCTCATAAGTATTCATGTTTAAGTTGTTTTTATTTACCTTTTTTTCTTTATAGAATAAATTATCGATGAAGGCCATCAAACATCGAGATTCAATAACTAGTTGGACTAGACACGCACGCTTACGTTTTTCATTTAACAATACACATTACATAGTTAAAGTTTTTTTCTATTCATAATTTTACTCCGAAAATTTAAGATAAATTGAAGTAAGCCGTATCAATATAATGAATTATTTTAACCAAATATTTTGTGCCACTTCAATTTGGAGTTAGTGACTCTTATTAGCCAAAACATTTACCAGATTTTTAAAACATTTCAATGTAACGTGACTCAGTTATATATTGAAAAACTGTAAAGAATATAATTACTGTTTGTTTGTTTAACAAGAAACTTGGACAAACAACTGGAGTATAATGCCTTAAAATATATGTTATCACTTTATTTGTATTCTTACCTGAAACAAGCCGTAATATTGCTTCCTTGGCGTTTTGACAACATGGGCTGATGTGTTTCTGTCACTTTCTTGTTCTATCAAACATACCCCTGGAAAATATTATAAATAGAAATCAAAATAAATTGCTACGTCTAGGTATGTTTTTTTTTTGTTTACATAAAACAACATTGTTAACAGTACTTCTACAATGTTGATCTTTTATCATGATTTCATAAAGGTCAGTATAACCACGAGATCTTAAAGAACGCACTTCCGTTTTAATACAAATATTACATCCAAACTCCTACGGCGAACCTTCTTTGACACCTTCAAAGGCTTCATAACAAATATATGTAGTTCTTCATAGCAAACGACTTGGAATTGAATAACATTCTTAAACCCTTTAGTCCTTTATTTATCAATTTCTTTGTAATTAAGAGGAGATAACATTAAACACAGTTTACAAAGGCATTTAGTATCTGAACTCGTTAATGAAATTGTAAATATTGATTCTAACCTCATAATCAATGCGATAAATCAAACGGATTTATTATTCATAAAATTACCACATTATCTCTGTCTCATAATAAATAAATGAATAAAACCCATTCAAAGTGACGCGTTATAGTAATTATAATACAATAGTCCATAAAAATTCATGGGACCTTGAAAAAAAACCAACTCACAGTTACTAAGGAAAGTCTTTTGATGGAAATGATTTTTCAACAGCTCCCGCGTCAATTGGCATCGTGTGAATACCTTACTATTAACAAAGGTTGATGACAATAATATAAACATAACAACACACACACGGCGTTCCGCCATGACACACTGATAACGACTGAGCTATTTGTTTCTCATTTAAATGCGCCGGCGCAACTATTGGACATTTCGGGGAAATTACCCACATTAAATTTTTTCCATATGAAATTCTCCTATAACAAGGTAATTACACTTTGATCTTTAATTTATCTATATCAGAAAACATCTAAATTAAATCAAAATTCAGAGAAAATCGGTCTAAAATCCGAATCTTAAAATAACAACTATAAAATTCACAATTGACCATAAAGAATAGAATAACATAAATAAAAGAATATAAAAACAAACACCATATATTCGTTAATGTTTTATTAAAAATGCGATTTATAAATTATTATTTACATTTATAAACTAATTAAAGCGGAACCAAAGTTCATCATACATTTACAAACGTAGCGAAAAAATGTTACAATAATTACAAACGAACAGACAAGTTGTTAATCACTTAAGTAAATACATCTATTAATGACTCTCCTATAGTAATTATAACCTAGATAAACAAAGTTTTAGATCTCATTGCCTCATTTTAAAACATAGCTTATTAAATTAACCACATGATAATCCAGCTAAATTATGTAATTATAATGGCCAAATAAACTCACTGTTGACACACGACAGTACATAACAGCTTTTAAAGAGTAAATATGTTCAGGGAAACAAAATCCGATTTATTTATTAATGTAAATAAATACGTACCGATTTATTTATTATCTCATATTTACTGTCAAAACAGTGTACTGAGTATATTAAAATACTATACATTTTATCAATACACGTTCTTACAAAATATTCAATTTAAAACAGTAATAATTCAACACTTATACCAAATAATATGTTAAAATTTGTACTTATATATTTATGTGCCATTGAATTTCTCTTAATTAATATTCATTAAAATCTTACGTAAGCCTCGAGTTAACGGTCTATTATAGTAAATATATATAAAATAATTGTTAATGAAAACATTACATGTTAAATTAATTTTTACTGGCAATAACATTATTGTAATAATATGAAGCTTACATCTATAATTTATTGACAAAACAGTCTGCGAAAGATTAGCATCTTTATCGTTTCCTTCTTAATATTAACCTTTAGCTGGAATTGATAATTTTTATTGTTTAAAACAAACATTCACCAGAGTCTAATAATGTTTTAATAAATAAAATATAATTATTACTAGAATTTATGAAATAGGTTAATAAGAAATGTGTATTAAGTTTAAGACACTCATACATATTTTGTAATAAGGGTTAATTTATTATTTATTATTATCATTCACATTCAAATAATTGTTCTTTAGCAGAGAAATGGATAAAATGAAAAATATATATTTTATTCTTTACAAATTAATAAACTAGATAAAATAAATTATCTAAGACATTTACGAGAAAGGACAAGATAAGAATCGCAAGCAGGTTTTATTTAGAGCTATTTCTATTATTTGCCCTTACAGACACTTGTGGGTCGAAATCTTCTAATTGAAATACTTTTTGTGTTACAATATTGAGATTAATATATCTGGGTACGTAACAACCCAGGATATTTAACTAGTGCTATAGTATTGTATCACTGACGACAAATTTAAACCATATGATTTTTTTTTGACTGGTTAATATAAATAAGCCACATTTTATAAAGTCTTGAAAACCTCCTAACGACATGTCAATTTATCAAACTGTCCGGTTTTTAATTATGTTCCAAATTTAATAGATGATTTAAAAACAACTCTTATCTGTACATTTATTTATAATTTGTAATTACAAATACCTATTATTTATACGATATTTTTATTATAAAGGCCATATAAAGTTTTGACTAAAATTTTCAATATTAATTATTGTCTCTGTTAAATCAAAATATAAAGATACTTTACAAGACTTTAAAAAAATATAATTTGAAATTTCTGTGTAAAGTTAGTGAGACGATTTAATAATAAATTGAGGCCTCATGTGTGTTTGACACGATTCTTAAAATTGTTATTTTTTAGCGACTAGTTACGATAAACGAAGTAATCTATAAAAATAACAAAAAGTTTATCAGACTACATTAAACTAGATTTAAATATATTCCAAAATAAAAACGCAGTCAATAACAATTTACTCATAACCCTTCTGTCATTATAACAATTAAATTATCTAAAACCGTAAGGTGTTCAGTTGTTTTTAGGTATGGCTCAATAAAAACCACTTATTATTTGAAGAGACACTAATAAAATATAGGACTTTAAATGTTTTCATACTTTAGATGTAGCTGTAGTTGTCAACATTACGTAACTAGCTCTTGTATTTTCCTCTGCAACTGGCTCAGGTCTGAAACATCTGTGGGTTTGAAATTCTGTAGGTTTTTTCAACATCTTTCTAACAAACCACACAAGAGCTATAACGATAATCATTAGTCCTAAAGCAAGTCCTACTAGAGCCGTGTTTAGATTTTTAAGTCCGGTCTTCATTTGCAATGATCCAACTGGTTCTAAAAGTTGTGGAACAATGCAAATTTTATGTACACTGTCAGTTTTCAACTTCGAAATGGTTGCGCATACTTCATATGGACCTCTTATAAAGCCTTCCATTGTTATTTCTAAGGTATCCTGACACGGCGTATCTTTTTGGGCTACTAAGGACCCTCTATCCAGAACTGCTAAAATTACATAGCAATTGTGTAGATATCTGTCGGGCATTGACACTCTTTGGGATCTTGGTAAAACGTATTGCTTCGGAGGCGGTATTCCCAAAACGGATATTAGGACAGTTAGCAATCCATCGCTGGTAATGTTGGATCGCACTTCGGAGACTCTGCAACAAAGCAAACTTTATAATAAGCAATAACAGTACAACAATGTCGTATCAAATCAATATCTTACAAAATATATTTTTTTAGCAATTATAACAGCTGTAATCTTCTTTTTTTTTGTTTCATATCTTTAATTTAAATAATATTATTACCTTATAGGTTCTAACATGGGTACAGTAATGGGTTCAGAGCGTACTGTGATGTACTCAACTCGTTGTCTAACCAAAGAGGGAGTCCCACAGCCCAAAACTAAGGCTATGGGCATATCTTTGGTATCCATTTCTTCTAGAGCCACACAAAACCTGTTTAAAGAAAATCATAACAATTTTTTATTAGCTTGCTCACAGCTTAAAATTTTCTAAAACTAAACAATATTATAATATATTTTAAATTATTTGGTGATTATGAGATTGTATATAAAAGCTAAGTTATATGAGAAATTTTAGGAATAAGAAACTATTTATATAGATAATAAGAAACAAGATGTTTTTGAAATTGTTACTTTGATTATATTACTGTAACATTGTTAGGCGGTCGACGAACTCATTCAGTCGTAAAAAAGGCTTTTCTGTTGTCTTAGAAAAGCCTTATAGGTTAGAGCTTAGCGCGAACCATCCGCTAAAAAAACTATTGCTTTATTCTGTTGACTAAAAGTAATTGTTTCATAAAGTTATTGTTAATTTCAGTAAAAAACCATATTGTTTCGATTTCGACACTTGTGTTATGTAATATAAAATCATGTTACCAAAAATGAACAAAGAGAGTTGACCTTTAAAATTAACAAACATCAAAAACAGATAAACCTCTATATGTTTCGTTTGAAGTTATTATTATAATGCCAAATTTATAACCTTGTTTTGAATTTTTCGTATTGCTTATTTAATTTCTAGTAATTAGTTTAAGTTGTACATACGTAAAATATAATTTTACAATTTCTTGTACAGTTTTGTACCCATAAGATATATGGAAGTCAAATAAAAAAATATTTCTGATATTATGTAACTTACACATGCTTATGTAGATATATTATTAGTATCGTAATGTGAAGAGAGCCAATATATCACAAGGGTTATCAATGTAATTACTGACTTCCTATTAAATATATTACAATATATAGTAACACGTTACGGATTTTGATGTGCTAATATTACATGGAAGATTTTATTACTTAATCAGTGATTAATTATTATTATTTACTAAATTTCACCAAAATATCATAATATCGATAAGAATAATATAAAAAGATAAATCATAAAACATATTTGTCATACAATACTATTAAAATGTTATCCTATATTTCTGTATTTATACTTACGTATACTTTTCTAAGGGATCAATTTTAAAACCTCTTAACACGATATTAGCCGGTGGTGCTCTATGGCAGGCGATATGCTTGGGAAGGCCACCAGCTTTGGAAGCTGTCACACCTGTGCAACGATATCGAAGAGTCGAGAGAGGCTCTATTGTCCAGGACAAATGTACTTCTTCATCATCATACCACGCATCCATCAAACGCACCTATGTCATAATAACTACAGGTATAAATCAAAACAAAATAAAATAATTCAAAGCAAAAATACTTTTGTTATAAAAAGTTAGACGTATTGCTATTGAATCACTGAAAACATACCAAAAGATAAATCACAAACAATTCGAATAAAACTATCCAATGAACAAAAACTTCGATGCATAACAATAACAAATAAATCCTAGAAATCCATAATGTATATGAAGAAAATCAACTTCATAAAATAATTCAGGGGGAAAACAAAAATGAAGGCTATTATTAAACTTTTCCAACTATTGCAGTGAAGTAGAACTTCCACTAGCCAGGTAAAACCTCATCATAATATTATAATGCCATTGAATTTGAATATCATGCGAGAGGCGACATTTTTATTAATATTTTTCGTTTCTGCGTGGATGACAAAAAGAGTTTAATTAAGTATTCACGTAACGTTTCCATAAGTTTATAAAAAATTTAAAATATATTTATATGATTATTTATAACGATAATAGTGTTCATAATTGGAATTGAAATCAGTTTAACTACCGTTGATTTAGATATCGGCAAATCTTCTTCCCCGGGAACCTCCAATTCTTCGTCATAAGCATCATCATCCAAACCATCAATTCTTTCACCATACAATAAATCATCAATTTTATCAACATCTATAGTATTATCATCTACTTTGTTATAATCATAGTTAGCTTGATCTATAGCTTTGTTCTCAACGTGGTCATCGTCACATAACTTGTTTTTAGATAGTCGGGAAATTAATGCTCCTTCCAAATGAGGTGGCGTGGCACAAACTGCGGCTGATTTATCAGATTGAGGCAGATTTTTTGCCTCCCGCAACCACCTCGCAAAGCCGGCCATTAAGCAATCGCAATTAAGTGGATTATCTGTAAAAGAGAACGAATTTATCTTTATGAGTTCGTGAGTATAAATGGGTTGGAATTAAAATTAACGACAATCAAACAATTGTTCTTTGTTACTTTTATTTCTTTTGTAATCGATGCAGTTATTCATTGTTTTCATGTCAATTTTAATAATATTAAGTACTTTACCGCTTTTATTAATTATGCAATGAAAAGAAATGTTTTAAACGAAAATGTAAACATAAAATCAAGTTAAAAAACTAACTATTTTAATAAATGTCGGGAAATATTTTAATATTGCAGGTTACGTTCTTTTATCTAAAATATATCGTACGTGCAAAAATTTAATATATTTCACAAGGGTTGACTGCCATCGATATTCTTACATGCGGACCATAAATTACACGGCATCAAAATATTTTGCCCAGAAAGTGAAGGCGCATCATAAAATTATTTTCCCATAAAAGTCTCATAAAGGAATGGCCATGAACAGAAGAGTCATGCACAAAAGCGTCGGGTGGCATTTCGACAACCGAACAAAGAGTTTACTACGACGCCACACAAAACGTCTGACGCTAAACAATACCTAAAACTTTACACACTGTCTGCACGAATAACAAATTATAATGTTATTTTTTATATTTCTACTAAATTATTATCATTGCCCAGTTGGCTCCCAACGATGATGTACGTTTCAATAATTTATATATTAGATTTTCTTATCTCTAATACTTAATAAAATAAATAATTATCACTTGTATTATGTACAAGGATTTTGTAATATTTTATCAGGAATCCTACATTGTCGTGTGTGACAAGAAAACCACACGTCATCCTATCGCCATTACCTTCAACATTGGAGAGTCCTTGTATCTTCAATCATCGATATTTATTATTGTTATAGATCAGAATATCTCTTATGATCCATGATGTGTAAAGGGTTAGGGTTCTAATGAAGAAAGTTACATGTACAAACATGGCTAGGGACAACCCTTGCCATTCATATCATTTGTATTGAAGTTACGAGTATATCCATACCTTCAATAGTGAATCTTCGCAAATCTTTATGGAGTGTTAGAGCACCATCTTCGATCATAGATATGTCGTTGTCATGAAGAAGAAGATTTGTTAAACGATTGAGAGCTTTGAGTGGGTCAGCTGACAATGACCGGAGGAAATTGTGAGATAAATCCAAATACGCCAAATTTGCCAATTGAGCTAATGAAGCACCTGTGAAATTTCAACAATTGAATTTTTTATGTTAATGTACATTGATATTTTCAATAAAAATGTACCTTTACAATTTTATAAATCTGCGTAATACTCGTACAAAAACAAATGAACAAATTAACTACCTTTATGCCAATTACGGAATTCAATTTAAAATAATTAAAATAACATACATTGACTGCATTTCATGTTATTTTCATTAAAAAAAATATAATTTACTTTACAATTCACGTGAAATGTTCGTAAACAAAAAGAACACCGCAAATAAATTCATATGCTTGTTTGAAATCTTTTCCTTTATTTCCAGAATTTCTACCTTGTTTTGTAACGGAAATTGAAACGTCAGTGAGTTCCATCGACAAAGAACTTTCCACAATAGACGCAATTCAGCGCCGGATCTAATCAAATTTAAGACATCTAATTCTACATCATAAATTTTAGAGTGATAAAATTTTTGTTATTCTTAAATCTTTATTTAAGATTTTTATATATGTATAATTGTATAACTGTATAATATAAAATCATTCTCCACACAATGTATATATGCATCAATGTCATATCATAATTGATGGATATAATAACAGTTTACTTATACTTTATAATTTCAATCACGTCAATCTGCGACATTAAAACAAAGGTGATCACGATACAATTCAAAAGAATCATTCATCCATTTAATAATTGTTTTTGTTTTTATAACATATTTCCAAACTCTATATAAAATATATTAATCATTGATTTAAACAATCATGTTATAAACTATTTTTATGTCAAAGTATCTTTTAAATTAATTTAGCTGGTTTTGATGAATGAAAAATCTAAATTTATAAATGTGATATATATTGTAAAATTTTATATATAATAGAGTTTTCTCTTTCCAAAATCTAATTTCTTTTTTCAAAATCCGCAGTATAACAATACAAATTTATCTTCCACAAATTAGACTCACTCACCGGAGACTGCTACGATTTCATTATGAGACAAATCCAAATGAGACAAGTTAGTTAAATGTTTAAATGCGTAATCCTCAAGCACATCTATTTGGTTGTTATGTAGATTTAATAAAGTCAAATTTGTAAGACCTGAAAAAAAATTATAACGAATTAGAGGCATATTTATTAAATAAAGTTAAGAACATACACATACACACAAACACACATAGTAATGTAAATAAGATGGTAAACTAAATAATGACTACACTCAATGTATTCAAAGTAAGGGGCTTAAACTAATTCTATTCAGAAACTTCCTTGTTTCATTAAACTTAGAACCGGTATTACTCAAATACGTTGTTAACAAGTCACCTGCAAGAGCCCCACGTCGTATACTCGCAAAAGTATTATCAGATAAATGAAGAGTCTCCAAATAGCTTAGTGAAGGCACTGTCGACGGACCTACAGGTCCTTCTAAGGCATTACTGGATACATCAAGTTCTTTTAACATGTTCGCTTCCTATAAAAATTATACATACCATATAAAACTTAAAATTCAAGACGTGGTATAAATATTTTATGAGTCGACCAGGAGCAATTCACATATCTGTTTTTTTTTTAATAAATTAAATATATACTTATGTATAACAAATATAATCAATATCTCATATTGGCTCTAAGCTAGTGAACGCTTTATGAAAATGTATTGTATCATTATCAGTATTGTGTAATGTTGATCTCAATTTCATTCACTTTCTCCATTAAAATGAAACAAAGGAGAAGCTACAAAGGAACTATAATACAAGATACAGACTTCGTTCTTGACTGTAGCACAGAGAACTCATCCATTATTCAGTCACATACAGGTTAGATTAGCTTTAGACGCTATTTTGATCAGCAACTCTGCTGCAGGAGTTAGTATTAAATCATACAATGGCATATAGATTCAGTTCTAACAATGAATCGTACTGCAATTATGACTCCTCAACTTTGTTGTTTGTTTATAGTCGACGAAGTTATTACAAATTTAATTAAAAAAGAAAATCTTATTATTTTTTCAAACTTTATTAAAATTATAAATTTATCAACTCGTATTTATTAATAATATGCCACTATTCATAAAGCCGTATTTTCTCCAAAATGAGTTAAGATTGTGACCAAAACGAAAGAGTTTAAAAAGAAAAAAATCTATGGAAAGCAAACCTTTCATACCTTTAAAGCTGTCAAAGCGGAAACTTTAAGTAGATTACCCCTTAACCTCAACACATTCAGTTTAATCAAAGGTTGAAAAGCACCATCAGCGATGCTTGTCAACTGGTTATCACTGATGTCAAGGTAAGTAAGATTATGTACGCCCTGGTAAAGAAAATTTAAAAATCGTTATTGATCATATTAACATTAAATAACAACTAGATTAACTAGATGAGATTAACTTTATTTTGCATTGATAAATGGTCCTAGGTTCGAACTGGTATTACAGGCTTATCGAGTGACTAGCTTCTGGACATTTGTACCTAGAGATTTTTAGAGTGCCTTAGCATGATAAATGCTTTCAAACATATTATTATTTATTTATTATTATTTAATTAAACATGTATACCTTAAACGAATTTGCATCCAATGTGTGAATTTTATTATTAGAAAGATCCAAACGATCTAGATGTACCAAACGTACTAATGCTTCTGTCGGAACCAACGGCAGTTGATTATTTGGCAAACCTGTATAAAGTGTACAAAAGAAATAAATATATTAAAATTACAATACTTTCTTTTATCAGCATCATGTTAAAACTTAACCAAAGAATGTGTAAAATAAAGACTTAGACAAAAAAAAAACCTTTTTGTTATGATCTTTTTAAATTTATATTATCATGTCTAGCAATACGTTACATATTTTTTTACTTTCAGCTTAAATATAATTTTACATAAATATCCATTAAATGATTAAAAACAAATTTTATAAAAATACATATTATGTATGTACGTATATACCAACGTTTATTTTTTTAATTAATTCTATGAAAAACAATTAGATACAAACCCAATGCTAGTAAGGTTGATGATATGCTATTGAAAGCTCCAGACTGCACTCGTTTAATATCTCCAGATGATATAACCAGGCCGTGTAAACCAACTCCCGCCAGTTCAGATACAGATGCAGATGTCAAAGAAGACAAGCCTCGTAAAGCACAATCAAGCAAAGATACAGCTGTATTTTTGTTCCTAGCTCTCTGCTCTCTTAAGTGACGTCCAATTATCTGGAACAAAGACGTTAGTTAAAAATATTTCTGTTCATTTTGTGACAAAATTCTAGCTACATTCAAATGTCAAAAAAAAGGTCTAAAATTTATATAATAAAATAAAAATTATGCATTAAGCAATGTATTCCGAACATTCATTAAATAATAATTAATAATAGGTGTATGAAACATTATGGTCACATAACTATTTGCTTTGAGCACACTCTAATTATTAGACACTTACTTGTTATGCTGTAATTATGGCAGCGACATGCTTTCCAATTAGAGTTATATAATTATTTACGATGTGTAATGTATTATTGTGAAGCAAAATCACTGCCTAAGGTTTTCAATCTTCTTAAGAAAAGATTTTTTTGGATATATGAAATTTAATAACTTTATAAATAACATTAAAGAAATTAGTTTTGAAGAGGGTCAGGACTGTTTCTATGAAGTTGATAAAACCAAGTCAGAGGATACCGAACTTTTTCACGTCAGTTTTGCCATTGTTAAGATAATTTAAGCTGAAAAGTTTAACACAAATAACAACAGCTCAAACCTAGTTTAACAATGAAGGAATATAAATTGTGGTATTAACATTTAAACTAAAATGGACATGACCAAACAGTTTTTGAATCTGAAAAGTTCTTAGTAACTTTCGAATAAAAGTAGTTTCATAGTGCAATTTTAGATTTGAACTCTGTTTAATGATCATAGAATACATAAGTATGTAACCCCTAGGCGATTTTTTTTTATAATTTCTAGAAACAACATATTCAAATGACACTTAATATTAATATGTACTGTAATGTTTTCTTTGGCCATTCCATACTTTTATCTTTGCCTTTTAATACTTTTTAATAACATTTCAACCTTTTTAGATAGCTTTAAATTTTTTAGTTCGTGTTTTTATTATCAAATCACTGTTGTCAAAAAATCAATAGAATATTTTTAAAATTCAAAATCTTTTTTTATATTTCTATATCAATTTAAAAACCTCGACATTGTAGATTGAATCTTTTATTTCGGATCTATACTTTGTTTCTAACTCCGGATGAATCCATTGTTATATTTAGTATTTCTATTTTCCCTTCAAAATTAATCTGTCAAAAGAAAAGTAGATTACAAAAAATGCCACGTAATTGTGTTTTGGAGACGGAGACATTTTTATTACAGAATGTAAGGATATTTTAGCTTTTATATTATATATTACAATAAAAAACATTCATTAGCATTATTTACGGCATGAATACATGAAATAACTATCCCAAAAGTACAGATAAAATAATTTTAAAGTATCTGAAAAGTTCTTAGAAATCATAGCCATAAAATCAAACACAAAAAAAATATCATTGTTCTGCTACGTTTCGAATATTGATGCTGATGTTAAAGTGGGACAATGATTTCGTCGATTTAAAAATGAACGCACAGATTGTATGTAATTGGTCTTAGTGCGAGTGTTATAGAAGTCGCTGCAATCCTTTGTATCGAAAATTTAAACAACACAACTACTAAGTTATACCTTTTCTCAGGTATCTCATACCATAAAATTCCTCAAGTCCCGAAGTATTGCCAAATAAACTAACAATTTCCTGCTATTAATATTCTGGATCCTAATATTAAATTTAATAGTTGAAATCAAATGAGGTATTTTAAGATACTCGCCTTCTACTTTTTATTTATCACTTGTTATTAAAACATTTATTAGACATACCATTGAAAGAAACTGTTTACAACGGTATCTGTCATTGACGTCATTTTAAATATCATATATTATCTTATGCAGCTCATAACGTTTATCATTAACATATCATTCTTCTCTCTATTCCATTCCTACTATCCCCAATCTCTTCTTAACTTCCTGCTTTCGTCCCACCTCAATCTACAATTAATTTCCAAAATGATCGAATTCACAAATAGTAATTCTCCCATTGCTTTCTGTGAATAATCTTCTTGATCAGATGTAATCAGTTTTTTTTCCAACATAACACAGTATCAAGTTACAGTTTGTAATTGAAGGTAACAGAAGATAATAATTTAGAAGCGGAAGACCACATCGTAACTATTATTATATCGAATAACTTCGATAATGTTTTCATCACTGTACCAATATATATATTTATAACGAATTAAATTTTTTTTATAATTGCCATGAGACAAATCTTAGTTCTTTGTTCCAATTATTATGAAAATTCGTCGGTATCGAACTGAATTTCATGACTCCTTTGTTGTAACAACTCTACAGGATCTGTAACGATGTACGGGAGTCCATACCTCTCCGTCAATGTATACTTTCAAATATTACTTCAAACGGATTTTTTTAAAGAAACATGATTCTTATACTTAATTTGTAGTCATTGAATCAAGAGTCATAGTTCCTTAATTTTGTTTACATGTCATCCTACATATTTTACTGTCATGATATTTTGTATAGTTTACCACATGATTAGTTTTTTAATTGTACATTGCCATTACATAAGTTTTTATCCTCTTACATGCCCAAACATAGCTATAAAAAATGTATCTTAGCATAACGGTAGCCTTTCATGAATTATTTTTATTTTATAAGGTTTAGAGACCTTTATTTTACAAAAAAAGACACAAAGTCACTTACATGGAAACAAAAAAATTCAAGTAATATTAAATGTCGTTCTTAAGATATAATTACATAACGAGTTGTTTGACTCATTCAATGTATTCAATTTACAAGTGGGTAGTTTTGTATAATATATTCCGATAGTTTAGTTTTGAATACATTAAATTAAATTGTATGGGTACACGGAGAAAAAAAACATACTAAATAAAACATACAGCTTTAAACAGAGTTTGTATTGGTAAAATTCTCAAATAAATAGTCATTAACATTATTCAATTAGTATTATAAAAGATGGAAATATAAAGATAATCATTTTACTTTAAACTAGAATTTGAAATAATTTTAATAACAAATTCTTCATATAGCGTTTGTCTATTGCAAAGCCTTTGATCTGCAATAGACCTGAAATCTTTTAAATCTTAAGCATCTGAAAGTTTTATAGTAAATCTTTTAGCATTATACTTAAATACAAAATTACATTTACTTATTTAATAGAACCCTTTACTATTCCTCTTTTAATAAGACATACTATTATTACTTTAGACTCAGTCTTTCAACTTCAAGTAGCCCGTATCGGTCTGCTAAGAACAAACAGATCGTAAAGAGCCTGAAGTTTTTATCAAAGATGCGCTAGAATCTTTTTCTGCAAATGAGCACTTATTTACTTCTTTACTATCAAAGTTCATTGGAACTATTTTAAAAGATTCACAAATAATAAAAGAATTGCAGCAAAAAATTTATATTCATATATTAATCATTATTATTGATTTCTTCCCCTGTATATTCAATTTTAAACCTTTACCCTTGCAATGCTTGAAATCTTTAATAACTTCATACGCCGAAAAACTAACAAAGGATTTCATTTCGTACTATTTCCTTTAACATTTTAACAAAACGCTAACTCACACACATATGTACATTGGTGAATGGTTTATATGGAGGCATAAATTTATCGAAAATCCCTCAAAATACCCCAACCCCCATGTTGAAAAAAGTTTATAAAAATGAATAAAAGAAAATGATCAAAGAGACAGACAGAAGTAAATAAACAACTAGTTACATTTTGTACATCAAACATTTAATTTCAATATATTTTCAAACATTTGATGTTTAAATAATTTTGAAGAAACCACTTTCTGCAAACAAATATAACTTACAAGATTGAAATTTCAGCGTAATAAATATAGCATGGGTAGTGAAGTCAAAGGCAAATATATTATAAAACATGCATGGAATATTTTAAAGCACAGAACTCAAAATGTTTGCGGTTGTATTCGTTAGTTTCACGCTTTGTTTGTCGTATTGGAAACGCTTTGGTTTTATTGCGAAGTATATAAGCTGTGAATACTTGGAAACTTTAGCTATCTTTGTTCTAGCAAGTTGTACAATACAAGTGAGGATAGAAAATCGTGTATATGTATGTATATTATAAATCAAACTCCACAGTCTCGTCTGTTTTTATGTCTGTGTATATATGTTTTATGAAATCAAATAATACAAAACTAATTGTCATGTTTTTTCTCCCAATGGTTTAGTTAATAAATGTATAAAATTTTCTAAATATTTGTATAAATTAACTGAAAATATCCTGATAAAAATATAGTTTTCCAGCCAAATAAGAAGCAGACTATGCTTGTTGTGTATAATCTTTATGAATACAAACAAATTCAATACCTGTAAAGCATTATGGTCGCCAGTGCATCTTAAAGTATGAGGTAAATCGCAGGAGCATTCAGCTAAAGGACGGGAGCTTATTTCTGGGCAATGCCAATCTGACAGCACGCTTGACACACACAGTATTGACAGCGCCCCTGTTAGCCACATTCTGTAACAAAAGAAACTCATGACAATACTAACAGAATATTATGCAGAGCAAAAAAGTATTTTTAACATAATTAGAAAGATCAAAAATAAAAACTTTCACATTACCAGAACATTCCATGATTACAATGTGAATGATACCGTAGCATAAAAGATAAAGCAAATATATACATTGCTAAAATTACCATTAATTTTCTTTAAGACAATTGTCCCTTCTGTTTCCGCTGAAGTAAATATATGTTGAACGCTATAATGTTCAAAAAGCAATTTGTAAAGTACTTGTAAGAATTGCCGTTGCAGTGCGTGTGGCTGTGACGTAATGGTCTATTTCCACTAACTGACGACCGGATGCTTTGACATATGTAAGTTAGAAGCTGAAGCGATTTGTCTACCGTACATATTGTTCATCGAATAAATTGTTGAAAGAGTATTAATCCAACTAATTTTATCACTTCTCTTATTATAAGTTATAAAACGTCTCGAGAAAACAAAGCGTTGTTGATTCATAATATATCGATTTAACTTACATCCAGCTAAAGAAAACTGATTTCGAACAACAATCTTTATAAGTTTTTTTATATAGTTTTAGAAGTGATTTGATATGTTATGAAAGGCTGATAAAATGGCAAATTATTTGAACGATATTTTTGTGATATACTTTGGATAATCTTTTAAGTGTTGACATATGTAAATAGTAAGCACCCTTTATTTCGGAGACGCTTACATTTCTGTAGGTTTAATTTATGGAAAAAGATACTTAAGTACACAACACAGTATCGCACAATTTTAATTTCTATTTTTCCATAAAAAACAATAAACCAATCTTCCTACTTAATCCATAAATTAATTTTGGGGTGGGCACACTAATCTCAGGATTTGAGAATACCACAAATAACGTTACTCTTTTTTAAATAATGAATTACTTAGAAAAGTCTTAAGTTGAAATCATTATATTTTCAAGAAATATTTATATCATATACTTTAAAAACTAAAACTTTTACATAATTTTTTTATTTACATTTCTCTGTAATAGAAAATAAATACTTTTTCCTTCATTTAATATAAAATAATGAGATTTATTTTAAATCTAGCCGCCTTGAGAACTTAAGTTTAAACTGTGATAGAATGATGGTCGGGCGTTGGCCTAGTCCTGAGATTTCCATCTTACCAGTGATTGATTCAATTGATAGTGCCTTGAACAACGTCGATTTTGAGATATGCATTAGGTACTAAATAAAGTTGCATAAAAACCTCATTCACTTATTAGATAAGCAAAGAATAAAAAATGGAGAATTTCTTATATAAAATTCTCATTTTCTTTAGCTATAAGAAAATTTATTGGCTAATAAAATATAAGTTATTAAAACGATTTCGTCGAAGACAGTTTCTTAATTCTAATTTGAACTGGGAATTAATTTTTATGCTTCAAAGAAATTGGCCTCGGCTAATTCCAATAACTAATTTCAAATAGATGTATAAGGTAAAATTTCATCCCATTTACCTTAATTGCAATAATTAGACTACCCTCTGATTCATTTACGTGAGTTTCATTTTAGCCGAAAAAAGATATTTAATGTATATTATTACTGTTAAATTATGTACAATTTAGAATATTTATTTTTAAATCGAAATTATATAAACGGTCACAAATTAAACATATGTATATATATATATAAAATATTACTTACTATCAATACAAGGAGATAAGGACAAAAATATGTGGTCCAAGAATAATAAAAATATCTATGTATGATAGATTACCTACACGTACTCTTAATAAACACTAAATAACTAGTTCCTTCTTTCTTTCTTTGCAATATCTTGGGTAACACATATGCTTTTATTTGAATAAATATAACTAGCATATTTTGTACCTACACTAACTTAAACAACCGAGATCAAATGTAAACCAGTGGTATTATTTCAAGTCTCTATACGTCACAAACTTCAGATTAAAATAAAAAAATACCCACAATTTCTTACAACAATTGTCTATTGCCAGGATATTACAGATACTTTATTTGTATTTCGGACTCCTTATAAAAATGCCCTGGAAACCTTACAATAAAAGGACTTTTGATTGGACACTTGGTTTGTCTGATCCGTATTTTATATACATATATAAATATAAATAAAAACCATCCAACAATAGTAAGGCGTGGAGCGTTTACAATTTATAGGCTATTGCATTATAAGGGGGAGAAATTATCTTAATGGACTCAACTACTTAAGTAGAAGTGTGTAGCGAGATCACGTAATAGTATTTTGGAGTTTCACAAAATAAATAATGTTGTATATAAATAAATGATAAATATATACGATCTTAGGTAGGTAGGTATAGGATGAAACTACTGTCAAACATTACTTGGATATTACTTTTTACTTGATTTTTAGTTCCCTAACGAATGGCAGGATTTTCGGGATTAAACGGACTATGAATATGTATGTATGTTTATCCTGCACTTGAACAACATAAATATCAAACAAATGGATGCGATAGTTTTCAGTGATTCCATTTCAAAATTCTACACAAACAAACCTGTAAATTTACAATCAATGCATACGTAAATATACAAATACCTATTAAATTTTGTTGGTAACTAAAACAAAATTACATTTGATCAATTGGATGGCAAATAGTTAAAATATGCATATTGTATAGAGGTGAATTTTTAAAGGGCAGTTTAGAATGAATTGCACACATTTTTGTTCAATAAATACGAATAATGGAAGTTTCAATTGTTATTTAACTTTGAATCCAAAAATCTTGTTTTTTTGCTATGAGTTTAATAGCTGTAATATAATTAGAAAAGATAACGAAAAAAATACACATTTTAAACAATAACTATATTTTAAATTAATAATTAAAATAAATAAAAGGTATAAAAATGTTGATATTCAGAAAAAATTGTAATTTCGATTAAAATAGCCCAAGGGAGGGCATAACTAAAAGTGATACGGGCTTAAACTTAAGCCTCTGTTGAAGGACTGCGTATTAACTTAAAACCACTAGAACAATTCCCTACCGCATACAGTATACAGATAAATACTTCTTATTACAATTTTGTGTCCTTTACACAGTCACAATCTACGATGGATAACATTAAGATATTATATAAAAACCTTATTCGGAATAAAATGTACTTATTTTAGGTACCGAACCAAGTATTTTTTTAGTCTGTTTCAATTCGGCAAGTGTCAAAAATAAACTTTTTATTTATAAAATATAATATTGTAACTGTAAACAAACCTTTCAACTTAACAAAACTTAAAACTTTCCTTCGTTAACTGAGTCTGTAATTAAACTTTCGAGAAACCAAAGTAATTTAAAGTTAAGTCAAAATTTATAAGTTTTATAATCATTATTTATAACTAAAAATACACGGTTACATTTCACAGTATATTTTTTCATACCTTTTTTAGCTAACTACACGGGAGCATTAGAGTGTGAAACAAGATAAATCTTGCCCGATCTTCCCATAGAAACAATAGTCTGGAACGAGGAAACGAGTCTCCTAACGCCGTTTAAAAAACTACTGGTCTTTACGTTCAAATCGCTGCCATAAATGATCCTAGTCCAGAGGGTTAGGTGATAGCGAACGGCTAGTATTTTTCTGTCTCGAATGTTCTTTAACAGCCATTTTGTATTCAATTTAAAATTGAGGTCTTATATTTGTTCTAATTTATATAAAAGAAATTTAGATTTATTTACTTAGTTATAACTCTTGTTAAAGTATAATTAGCGATATATATTTTATATAGGAATTATGAGGATGAAGAATAAAAGTAAAAGGTAGTAGATTTGGCTGATTATAATAAAAGTTAAAGAAGATAGAACTTGTCCTTAATGCGTATGGGAAATTGCGTGCATTTGTAATTGGTAATTGCGTACGTCCCCGTACTGTCAATTGTGAACGCACCAGTTGCATCTCCATCTCTTCAACGGCCTATACAAGGTACAAAAACTTAAATAAATATAAATATTTTATTTTCCTTCTTCATTATTTAGATACAAAAATATTTTTCCTAATTGTCTTACTCCCAATTCGGCTGGGAGTTTGATGTTCCACTTACAATAAAATAATTTTGCGATATTACAAAGGAGCTTGGAAATCTTATAACTCGATTATTTCTAACATCAATTTTAAGTGAAATAATCCAAATGGAATTTTATTCCACAATTTCAGAATGTCAGTATTCATTTAGATAATATAATAACGTCAATGTAAAAAAGTGAAACATTTTGTTCTACTTTAGGGAAAAATATTTCAAATACTCGTAAAACTTACTAACCATACCGTTTGTCCCTTTTTAATATTATTTTATCATTTTGTTTCTGGGACATTATATATGAATATTTTTCCTCTATCCATTCTGAGTTTCTTGAAAATTTCGGAAAACCTGAAATTAATTTTAATATCTCATTTTTAAATCAAGCAGGTAAACGAATAAGTAATTTGTGACTGAAGAATCCAAAACATTAAAAATGCGCCTCCAACTAACTCTGCTATGGCTGTCTTTATCCCTGATCCGCAACTCTCAAGGTCACGCAAGAACTTTCACCAGGTGTCAACTATCCCGAGAACTTTTGCGATACAACTTCCCAAGAACTTTGATTCCTAATTGTGAGTAATTTACGGTAACTATCAGAATAGTTTATTGAGCTATGAAAGAATATGTAATCTCTATGAAAAAGTCCATCATAATATTAATCAACGTCCCAGCAATTTATTATATGAACATAATTATACTTAGCAAGAAGAATCTATGAAAAATTCCTTAAGTCAGACGGATTTAATCATGAGGAAAATAGGTAAAGGTAAAGTAACCAATTTTCCTCAACAGACCAAGCTATGGGTGACTTCAGATGTTTCAGGAAAAAATAAAGTAGTTAAAGTGAAATGGGATTTGATCCTGACGCCGAATGTACCGAATTTAAATTTTTCAGAGGATTTACTCTCATTAAAATTTGTGAACCTATAAAAGTAAATATTGATATTTAAACTAACTCTTTGTCTAAGGTCGTTAGAACTTCGTAATTGTTTAAGCGATTTCTATCGTTTTTGGATTCATCAACAAATTATAATTACTTTTATCTTACAGCTAACAATGTAAGACGAACATCACAAATTCAAATTACACAAGATAAATGAACGCTAAACATAAATTTAGATTAATTTATAATAACAGAGATATGCCAACTCAAGCTGTGGAATAGATGCATTATGGTATGAAGAGTTAATCAGTAGAATGTGTCTTATATCAAATCTCTAGGGGTAGACGACGTATACTGAAATTGTATCACATCATATGTACGCTGTCATATTAAAGTATATTGGCATTTACTAACACAGACAATCTCTCAATGTTAATAATAAGAGCTGTATGGCACTCCGAAACATTTTAATATGTGCAACACTTAGATGATTGAATTAATATCCGAACCGAAGTAATTTTCCTTAAAAATATATTTTTTTAAATGAGTTTTAGTAAACTTTGGTAGAATAAAAAACAAAGATTTCACTCAATCAGAGTAAAATGAATAGAATTTGTATGCATAAAGTTAATTAGTTCAAGGATTTATCCTCTTGCTTGGGATTTAAAATAATTCTAAGCGTATGCTACGAGGGTCGATAAGAACAAACAAAAATATATATCTTAAGAAATTTAAGTACTTAAAATTAAGCAGAAACTATTCTAACCTTGTTTATTTGTATTACCTGTTGTTAATGCCTTTATTAATATCTATCTATTATATCATTATGTTAATATTTTGAAGTTTCTGTAGACCAATGCCGACTATGGACGTGTTCACTCCTCCATATATCAAAATTAATGACGCTAGAAACGCAATAGAGAAACCAAATGTACTGTAAGATGGTTCGGATACAGACATTTATATAGTCGAAGAGTTAGCGAAGGAGAATTAATTAGTAATATGCGTTGTTTGCCCCCAATAACTTCGTTGTAGAGCTAAGTTTCACTTTATTATTGTTGCTTTACTTATTTCTTCCAGTATATGCTTCTTACTGTGAACTCATCTTATTGTATATCGTGACTTACTTTTGTCCCACATTTTCTTGTTGTGTCGCTGTGACATAACATACACCTATAGAGGTAAAAGTAATAAATATCGGAGGTAGGATGACATCATTGTTTGTGTGATGTGTTGTGATATTTTTGACCTAAATTTTACGTATCTTTAAAATGTATGAAGTAAAATTTGTATTATTATTTATTAATATAGGTTACGATAAGTTGATTAAGAATCCATTTGGTCTATTCTCACAGCCACCATGGAATATGATAAAACTGAAAGCGTCACCTTTGATTTAGGTCTGTATCAATTTGAATTTATTCGGATTAAGTCCCTTTAGAGCTCCAATTAAACCCGTGCTAACAAATTTAACTTAAATGAAAGATGCCCAAATGTTTTGTCATTTGAATCATGCCCCTTTTTATGCAAATTGAAGATCTCTAAGTTCAACGTGGTTGCTTATTAAGGTCGCCACCAATTCATTCGGTTTCCGTTGACTTAATTTTATTATAAGAATTAGGTATTTTAAAGTAGCTTAAATTTAATTTGTCTCTTACAAAGCCAGGGATCTTTTTAACAGATTTATATTAAGCTATTCAAAAAGTATTTTCTTCGGATAAGTTAAGGATAATTTTTTATTGATTTAAAACTTTAATTTATATAATATAATTTTAAGATGTACTGGCTTTTTGTATTACACATTAAAAGGTTTGTACATTAATAAACATCAACATTAAAAATAAACATATATTAATAGCTCATATAAATTTAGAATGCCTTTACGGGCACACGAGATCACGGTTGCTGAAAAGTAACAAAAACGTCGGGAGTATGTAATTTTTTCACATAAATAAGCCGCGAAGTATATCCAAAAAATATTTATTTCATTTAAATGAACAAAACTAGAAAAATTCTTAGATCTCATTAATATTTGTGTTTAGTTTTGTATCCATATCAAGATATGATTATATATATGACTTTTTTGTCACATTGAGTAAAATGTAAGTATAATTATGATTCTTCTAGGGGTATGCCTGATAGAGCACGCCAGTGGCAGGACAACAGACAAAGTTACCAATCACAATAACTCCTATACGAGCTTCGGATTATTTCAGGTGAGTTAGTTAACGTTCATGATTACTATCAGCGTTTTATGTTACGTATATTTCCTATTGTTAAACTATTCCCGCACAAAGTTTATTAGAATCACACGGGATTGTTAGAATAGAAAAAAATAGGACTGGTTTGAAGGCTTATTTGGTTCTTTATTATTATTTATTTAAAGATGGAAATAAATATTTATTTTTCAATTACCTTTTCGAGGTGTTTATTTCTTATAAGACGATTTTAATAGGTAAAACAATTAATTTCAACGTAGGCATACCTTTCATCAGACAAAGATAATTCTAAAATAACGCATGTAAATAGTGTTAGTATAATAATCTATACATATATATAAGTTATTAAAATCAGAATATCTATACTAAATTTCAATGTCCATATATGTGGTAGATATAGTAACATATATGTGGTACCAAAATATGTTTATATTTTTTCAGTTCTTATTTATACATAACGTTCAATGGCACATATATAATGTAATTTGGAGTAACTTAACCTTATTTTTATAAAAAAAACTATTACAATTATTAAAATGCTAAGTTTAAGGTGGAATGAGAGTGTGGAATTGAATTATGAAATGATTTCATATTTCAAATGGAAATAAAATAAAATAGTTATTTCCGATTTTTATATTCGACTGGAACCATGGCTATCAAAAATGAAATTCACAACAAAGAACTCAACAAAAATATACAAAATAATATTAAATAGCATAGGGCATAATTTGAAATACTGTGATATAAAGTAATTATTCCGTCCAAGCAATTTTAGTATAAATCAACAGCGACCAAGATGTTCACACAAATTCTTAGCTCAAGTTTCTCTTCTAAAGTTATGTAATGCTAAAACTATTTTCATAGGCTTCACCAAGCATACGTACAAGAAAATACCCTCATCAGGCATAGTTTATGGAATAAACGTGTTTTACTACGTTCTTCCATGTAATTGCATTTTCATGAATATGAAATAGATATAGATATGGAGATAAAAAGATATAGAAATAAAGACATAACATGACATTCAACCAATAATAGATAGAAAATTATAACAATATTATTATTTTATAAAACATTAAATGTTATTTACGGATTTAGTTCCTTAAACGAGTGACATAAAAAACCTACATTTAAAAAAAATTCATGCTATAAATTTTGGTATGAAATATGTTGTAACATTCATTTTTTGTTGTGTTGTATAAGATAAATAATAAATCGAATAGCCCAACTTCAAATATTCATGATTAAACAATGAACCTGGGATATATATATATATATATATATAGGTATATATACTAGACGACCCAGCGAACTTCGTATCACTCTATAATCAAGAAATATCTGTTACGTTTTTTTATTT
>DVQO01000169.1:0-26465 GCA_018231785.1 Danaus gilippus
CGGCCGGTCGTAAAAAACAATTAGCCAAAACTATTCACAACATGTAAGGCAGACAATAGCTGTAGCCGGGAAATTGCCAGGTAGAAGAAGGAGTATATCAAATGCCATTTTGATATACGTTAAACAAAAGGTTTATACAAATGTATCGTAAGACTTATACCAAAAGCTTAATTAACAATTACGACATTTTCAAGTTAGATTGATTCACTTTATGTTTAATGAGTCATATTAATAACTTCTTCAAGAAATATAATAGTTAAACTTTGTTAATGTTGCATCATCGTTTTATTATTATACTTAAACCCAAGTTCATACACTGTTATAATTTATACCGCGGTATCAAGGATACATACATGCGCGCGCGATGCTGTAATCAGGTGTTCCCAGTGCCCTATATTATGCGAAACAGAAATAGTACGGGATTCTATATACAGCATGATCAGAAAGATACAATTTTTGTTATATTAATAAAATATGTTTGATATTAAATTGCTAAAGGACTATTTTTATTATTAGACATAATATAAAGGATTTGTAATAAAAAACAAATGGAATTATTAGTGTTTTTTTCTTTTTATTAAGTCAGCCAGTAATTTCGTGTTAGTATAGTTTAAATTTAGGAGTTATTTCAATACAAGGCTTACCGTTAGAAATGACAAGGATCGAAATCCGATCAGGCTGTACGTGTTACGGTACATTGTCCTTCAGACCGTGGGCGCTACTGCACGCCCACGGCCGCTGACACGCTTCATACAACCACTACACTACAACCGCCCGTGACAAATGTTGGCAACTTTTTTTAGGAATATACTAAATTTTGTATTTAATATAAATTGTATCTGTGGAATACGACAATTATAATGATTATTATTTTACACTTTAGAAAATGACAAATTAGTGCAAACTTCCTTTATTGACTAAATTTTTGCAAGACAGTTTTGTCCATATAAAAATATGTGATATTATTCAATTTAATTCAATTTACTTTTTTACAGACTTATTTTAATAATAATAATAATAAACGTTTATAGGTTTATTTTTATACTTTTCTTTTTCTAATTTCCTTATCCTTCTCAATACAGCCTATATACCCGCCATATATATTATAAAAAATGCATTGTATTCTGTTTTCATAAAATACAAAAAAATATATATATCTTAAATCAAGCAGAACTTAAATTCAAAGTCAGTGTGCGTCTTATATTAGTCGGGTTATACGGTCATACGATGTTTTCTCACCTCTTGGT
This sequence comes from Danaus gilippus, assembly GCA_018231785.1. Taxonomy (NCBI): domain Eukaryota; kingdom Metazoa; phylum Arthropoda; class Insecta; order Lepidoptera; family Nymphalidae; genus Danaus; species Danaus gilippus. Next base: position 1,248 of record DVQO01000169.1, read on the forward strand.
CACTATACTTTAAACTTAAGAGGTAGTTTTATTATAAAAAATATACTTATCTTTAACAACCCCAAAATAATTTTTTAACACTTCTTTTTTTATATTACCAATTTGGATTAAAAATAAAACATAATTTCACCTTATCTTTAGTGAGACTTTAATAATCTTCCTTCACTGCCCCTCCGAATGTTTTAGTGTTCATAGAACGATCTAAAAGAAGACAATCGCTAATACCTAAACCGTATACAAATGTCATGCATAAAACTGAAAGACATCATTATGTTTCCCTCCTACATAACATTATGGAAATGGCACAAAATAAGTAGCGAGTCAGAACTAATGCCATTCTATTCCATTCGCAGACCATAAATACGTCTTAGCGTCGATTCGGAGTAACGGAATGTAAAACCAACATACATATGTGGTATGATTTGTTAACGAAGTAATATTTTATTGAGATCAATGTCACGGGAATTACTTATGACTTTGCGGATTCCATAAATATGTATATAGACTGTTCCTACACCTGGAACGTAAATTGAAACTGATTTGAATGATGTTATACTCGTACTGGTACAAGTATGAGGAAATGAGAATATTATAAAGGCATTGTGTTGTTGAATTATACAATTTCATATATGTGAAAAGACTGGATGAAGAGTTTTCATCGGAATGGAAGGAACTGTTGCAACTTTATTTCTTATCTATAATACACATGAATGTGTTGTTCTGTCCCTATATAACACGAGTTGTAAGCGACATGTCGACTGTGGCAGATTATCAGCGGAGTCGGTAATGGCGAAATAAGTTCGTGCCCCACTCAGATAAACCGCACCACGATACTATCGCAATGTAAATTGTGCGCTTATTTAATGTAATTGTACTACAAAATTGTATATTTGATTATATTCAAATTCTTTTGTAAGTATTTGTGGAGCAAATCTGCGCTAAGTTTCAACTACCCTTATCAGTTTGTAAACTTTGGACATTTATGTTGTTTTATGCACATTAGCTATCATTTCTTGTAGCTATTACTTCGCGTGAACTCGTACTAGGAATTACAGGGGAACAAATAGAAAAGATTTAATGTATTAAAACAAAAAGCCCATTAGAATATAGGAGAGAAGAGGTCTAGTATTTTTTATGGGCAACATAAGTTTCTTTGTCAGTACAAATATCACTAACTCATGGTGGATGTTGTCATAGGACATGCTATTAACAATTAAGAGGATTTCTGAGCACGAGCGTGATTTGTGTCAACACACTCGCTCGTTTGCGAACATTGTTATTTACCTCTTGCCCCTACCGCGTTCAAGTCGAACGAACTTGACAAGTCAACGCAAGTCACGCGTTAATTAAATAGTTTATGTAAATAACGATGTATGATACATTTCTTCCTTGTTCATAAACGGATATATGTATTTTTCTTTTTTATATGATTATTATATCACCATTCGACGTTAAAATAGATAGTACCGACCGATGAACTTAATTTTATGAATATAGACTCTTTTATTCATATTGTTATCTAAATAAATCCTTTGCATACCAAAATTATTCTATGTAAATTTAATAAATAGATAAAATATTAAATATTTCATCTTAACCAACCAGTTCAACCTATCCATAATACAATATTGTTATAAAAAACTAGACGGAATTACCCAGATATAACTATTTAAAAAAGTCATTAAGTAGTTTGTTTAAGCTTTATTTACAATTTTTTATATCTTAAATTTTATTACAATTGTTGCATTCAATCAATAAGCAAAATACACAAAACCTATTTAAACATAAACGTCAAGAACGTCATAATTAAAACACGTATAAGCGTATTTAAATATTATTATAATTGTAGTGTAAATAAGAATGTTAACAAGCCATGAAGCGAGGATATATAAAACCGTTTGTATGCACTCGTATGACTTATGTAGGTATGTCTAAATTATTGCCTTCGCATGCATATGGGAAACTTCTCGTTAGGAAGCCTTGATTGATGTATTTCTTAATATATACCGCGTGTCTATATCTGATATATTGCTTGTTTTGTTTTGCATACAGCATGCGATTGTTAAGACAGCTAGAGATATGGTAATAAATTGTACCCATAGGACATATTTTATGCTAATGCTTTATAATATCCTGCGTTTGTCATTGCTTATTTTTTTCTTTATTAAGTTTTATTTTTTGTATTAAATATACATATGTATATATTTTATTTTGCTCTGTACCTATTTGTACTCATAACACTTTATTATGAATAGATGTTATCAGATGTAATTTATCTCTCGTATAAGGCGATGTAACATATTTGTTATTCAATTTACACAATCTAGTTATTACTGTGTTTATTTAATCAGCAAGTACGAGTACGTGCTCCAATGTGTTCGGTGTCAGTGGAGTAAGTGTACCTACTGACTTGAATTATATTTGATGGACTCATTCTAACGACCATCCAATTTATGTTTTATATGGAAACATTTGAAATATTACTTTAATTAAATTTATTAAACAACTAATATTATAATTGTAAGGTAAATCATGAGCAGATTTTGATCATATTCTTATATGCTAGCAACAAAAAAGTTTGCTGTAAAGTTACCGAAACGTCGGGAGTATGTACCTAGTTTATAGTCAAAAATAAAAAACGCGAAGTAAATCCGAAAATATTAATTTCATTTAAATGAGTACTCGCGAAAATCTTAGAACTCATAATGTTATCATATTTTTTTGTCTCAACCGTTCATTATGTCTATGTGAGTTAATAAAGAATCAACGTTTTCATTATTCATACAATTATGTATACAACAAAATGTTATTCTTCATATAATAACAGATTACATTCATACACTCATAAGAGCATATCCTAGAGCTACTTGTTGGACTTGTAAATGCAAATCAATTAATTTAAATCGAACCTGAACTATTAATAATATTTGATAGAGAAAACCCATTACCCATATTTGTATGAAAATTAATGGAAAATGTATGATCAATGTTGTCTACATTTAAATAAAACCAAGGTCATTGATACCACCCAATAGGATAATGCTTACTGTTGATATTTTGTGGTTGATTCAGAAATAAAACTATATATATATAAAAATGCACAAACGTATTTATTCAATAATAAGAAAATTAGCGACACCATTAATGGAAAGTGAAAAAGTAATATCAACATGACAGCCAAAAAGAAAAAATACGACAGAGATAAAATAAGGTTGCGTTCTCATTATCTAACACTTACAATTATTACAATTTGACGTCTTGAATTAACACTTACAATGTTTGAATGAAAAACTATTAATTTATAAAAGCGGTATTAGAAAGAAGAAATGAGTTAAAGTCTTTCAAGTTATTTGATTGTTAAGAAATATATGTATGTATATAATGATTCTAACTGAAAAGTTAGGAATGCAGATGAGAATATTTTTCGCACTCCATTGTCCATCACCTAGTCTTTATTAAAACACTTAAACCCGTCAGTGTGAAGAGTAACGATATTAAAACATCTACAGTACATACTCGTACATATATAATAACATATAATTATGTCTCGTTAAACAGCCACAACTGTATTGACATATCCTATGACGCTGAGTGGGTTATAAAGATGATGTTGTTTATTACTCTCAGTAACATTAACCATTTCCTAAAGTAGCTGATTCGTTTCCAGGTAAGTGAAATCCGTTTTTGTTTCATTTAATGTGATGTAAAAGCTTTTAGTTGATTCGGTTATTGATTTTATTATATCACTTAATTAATACAAATAATGTATTTAAAATAAACGCGGATAAACTAATTTTTGTTAGCTGTTTGATTAGAGATTTGTTTACTGGTGTGAAAAATAGATTATGTCAATGCGTGACAATTATTAGGAAAAATATCAGTGGACTAATAACTGGAAAAATATAAATATATTTAAGATTTTTTATATAAAGTGATTGAATAGATTTGTTTGTTTGTATATGATATTTTTAATGAAATCCGTCTTCATATTGCTTGGCGTATTATTATTAACTTGTACCTGCGCATGCGCAGTTCACAGCCGAGTTTAATAAGTGTACGCAGCCCGGAGCGGAGTCTTGTCCTTACTTTACATTTTAACGTCCGACTTCCGCCAAAGAAAGCCCGCATGAGAGATTACATTATTAAATTCGCATGTAGCCTTCAGCGTTTTATTGTGAAAGGATATGCGTGTAATTGATCCACGGCCGTAAACACAAAGTGTATCAATTAAGTGAATTAATCTTATTTGATTGAATACAATCACACTTAATGATTGCAGTTACATTTTGACCGTTAACTTAATTGATATGAGTTTTATAATTAGTTGCTAAAATTTTCGATATAATATTTGATGTATGAAACTGTTGGTTTGTTGTCTTATGAAAGCGATCATTCACTTGTATACCGTAAAAATTTATTTTTTAATATAATTTTTATTTCGCTATTTCGATTCTAGATATTACGCATTTTCTGTAGATTAAACATATTAATATAACAATTTTTATAATGCGATTTAATTCGTGTTGAAAGTTAGTTGGTATATAGGAATATATTTGATTGCAAAGTCCGTGCACTGCATTTATGAACGCCATTAAATGGTTAGTATCTTAAACGTATTACTTTAATAATAAGCAATAAAACATTGGGTTCTTAATGACGGATTTACTTAATAAACTCACTTATCGACAGAAACATTATGATACATATAAAAAATATACATGAAATTGGTAATATTTATATACCGTTAACGTATTTTTGTGTATTACTCGTTTTATATCTCTAGGAAGCGTTCATTTATATGAAATATTTAAGTGTTAGGATGACTAAATAAAAAAAAAAGAATAAGAGATATATGCAAAAACAACTTGCTGAAAATAATTTAAAATACTCTACCATATCCTGCACAAGGTGTTGTGATAATTAGACATTTATGTCCAAAAACATTTTTATGTATAATTTTTTTTAATTGCGTTGTAAATATGTAATTTTGATTTATTTTTAACCAAACCTCTAAACAGATCATATAAAAACCTTAACATCAATACTGTAATAATAATTAATATTCTAAAAATATATTTCATTAGCGTCCCACATTAATCAAGTTAGTACAGTACTCTAGATATGTTAGCCGGTATGTTGGACAGACAACAATATCGGTTTGAGACATCGTGCAATTATAAACAGTGCGTTCCTACCGGCAGCAGAGACGTGTACTATCGACTATCGACATATCGACATCGATAGATTTATAACGGACGCACAGCATTCGTACGTGTTAATTAATGGCGGGCGACCCATTAAATCACGGATGGCAAGTGGCCTTGAGATAGCACGTAACTGTTTTTATCGATATGCAAATCTGTCTCCTTACTATGCTTGTTTGGATATTCGAGAAACATTCAAATAGATTGAAGCTGAATATAATTACCATTAAAATTGAAAGCAGGATTTAATTTGAAATGTTGAAATAAGTAGGTGTCATTAAAAAAGTTTTACGAAATATAATTTTGTTTCAAAGAACTAACAAGTATTGCATACAGAAAAAATTGAAAATTTTGCTTCAAGTTAATCTAGTAGTAAGAAAATTTTTCATTTCAAATTTTTTCATATTGTGAAAACAAAATGTTAATAAATATTAATGCATACTAAAAAGAATTATTATCGTCATCGAAGTAACTAGAGAGGAATTGAGAGCTTTCTTGTGAAATCGGTCTATATTATTTGTTATTATAATGTTATATCTTAAAATTAAATGACTTATGGTACAAAAAAAATTATTTTTATTTCACCATTCGTTTTGCACTTGTAACATAAAAGTAGTTTACAATTTCTATTAGCTCATGATGAGACCACACATGTAGCATCGCTACGGCATTTCATTTAACTTCAATTAGATTAGATTTTTATATTTCATACATGTAGAATTTAATTTAATTCTAAATTACAATCAGTAACCCGATCCGTGCTCCTCGTGAAAGTCATCTAAATAAATTTTATGCAACAGAAGTTAAACTTAAAATGGCGACATACAGAAAATTTTCTAGCTGATAACCGTTAATATTAAGATAAGGCTTTAAAGTAAAACTAATCTTATATTAGATTTCATTAAATAAATAAGCTATAACATATATTTATTTATGGATATGTTCTAAACGGTTATTTTAATCAGCAATCTAGAAATAGATTGCTGATGAGGCAACCGCCGGTGGCGATAAAGCCTTCCGAGTGCGTAACTAACTAATTAAAAATAAAGCGTTACTAAGAAAATCACATTAAATGTATATATAAATAATTCTAAAAACGTTTTAAAATAAATTTTCTAAGCGTATGTTATAAAATTATAAGCCATTTGCTAAGATACAGGTGATAAAGCTGATCCGTGGATTTACGGCTTGCAAGAGACAGCACGCCGTGCTGGACACTGCATTGTGTTCGGACACAGTATTCATATGTCAGCACTATATTTATTAACCGGGACCTATACGATCATAGAATAAAAATTGCAACCTTATAATCTCTACCTGAATATATATAAGAATCATTTTCCTTTAACTCAAAGGATTTTAAAAGCAAATTTATCACTGATGTATGGTGATGGTTCGTATCAATACGACTAGTTTATTTATTGCTAAGGGGATTTAATTACAATCGCTCTAAGTAATTGCTTCACTGATGAAATTATCTCTGATGGGATTCTCTTCTCTATTGGAGCACGGGATTCAAAGATCCAGTACATTTTCCGTTTGTTAAGGGTCACGTATGAGTCTTGGTAATAATATTTAAAGATGACTAGCTGATCTGTTTTCAAGATGTTCAAATAAAAATAATAAGACAAAGTTATAATATCCGTTATATTTTCAATTAATTGATATCAAAAGCAAGTGGTAAGGATGCTGCAGGATAATATCCGGCTTGATCAGCTGAGATATCTTTCCTCTCATCTCCCGATGTCTAGTAACACGATACACTATTGTGTTGTCTTCGACAGTTGTTAGCGTAATTGACTAGGATTTAAGTTACGGTAGCTTAAACTAAAATCACATTGAAAATAATTTTATATTTACATTTCATTCAATCACCTTAAAGAATACCTTATAAAAATTTTACATATTTCACAAACAAATTCACGGAGTAACTGAAGATCCCTTAGTAATTTTGTTATGTGATAAGGGTAATACAAAAAATTATAAATCATTGCCTCTATATTGTGGATGGTATGAACACCGTTCACCTAATAAAACGCTATTTTCTTAGATACAATAGCAAAAAAAGATGTGTAAAACTGACTGAAATACATAGTGTGTTTACTTCGGCAATATAAAAATGTATTCTCATAATATAACACAATTATTTCCATATTAATCAAGGCAATGTACAAAGATATTGCAAATTTAAAGTGTATTCAAATATTTCAATTGCTTTTAGTATTTAAATATATTAAATCCAGATCATTTCACAGCACATCGGCTTTGTATCAGTTGTTATGATTTATGTAATTACTTTTAGAGACACAATCATAGTTGTATAATAAATCAATTAACTAGTATTCTCATTAACGTGCTGTTATCAGGAATCGAACCCTGGACTGGTCGGCGCGGCGACGTCGCGTGTGCAGTGAAAGTACTTGCACTCGCGTCCATTACTTTTGCGTTTGACGCTTGTTTACGATGCAGATTACATTCTTAAAGAGCTTTGACATATTATTTAATAAATTATATACCAGAAGTATAACTATGAAAATAATGATTATATGATAAATGTGGTCAATTAAGTTTGAATTTATGTCGATCAAAAAATCATAAAGAAATCTTTCATAAAAGAAATATTTATGAAGATTATTTTATATAACAAATATATTAAATATATGAGTATATCCCGATGCAATGCTAGTATGTGTGTCAGAGACTGTCACCGTCGCTTGTCCCAGGCACGATAAGCGAAGGACAGCGCTCAGTGTTGGCTATTAATGTTTTTAATATATGATATTTTGTTATCAACTAATGTATTTTATAATTTGTTATATCTTTGAAATGTATAAGTTACTTTGCCGTTTTCAAACAATATATGTAAATTTATAAACAAACCCTATCTTTTTGTGGTGGTGTGTATACTTTTACTTTTTTTATTTAAGTCTACATGGATTAAAAAAATATACACTAATTCAAAATACTTAAATAAGTATAGCAGTCGTAAGCTTTACTTGCTTTATACATAATAACGTTGTAAGTCAGTATGTTCATCAAGAATGATGTATTACGAGACACAATAAATAAGAACTCCACATGAAAGCAGGCTGGTATTACCATTTAATTTTAACGGATTGCCTCATATCCAAGCCGCTATTACACTATAAAATCAGGTATGCAAATACATGCATGTTTTAATTAAATCGCTCATTTACTTATTGGATCCAATTAAGGTCTGTGTGAATCATAGAGGCCAGAGAAAGCTTGTGTGTTGGAACCAATAATCATATAATTGTTAGACATTACTCCGGTTTTATATTTGTGTATATATTAAACTCGGTTATAACTGTCAATCTATTGTTATTATGTACTGTTATTTATATTGATTGGATTGTGATTAACAAATAAGTTTTTGATTAACTATACAAGCGACATATATGTTAAAATTTATGTTGACTCTGGTAATTTATATGTTTGTTAATTTTTCATAGAAGATTTTTTTGCGTAAATACTACGATAACTTTTAGAAAAAATGCTATTATTAATACAAAACGATTGAATATGAACATTTGATTACGAAAAATTATGATCATATTTTTAGTTTAAAGACATCAAAGTCTTGTGGCGGAGTCATGAAACTTCATGAAAATTGCAAAAAGAGATTTGAATAATATTTCCACTATTATTAAATTTATAATAATACTAATTTTTATCTACTACTTTGTGTTTTTAGTATAAATTGTGTATAAATTGTGATAAATATGATGAATAAATGGCCGTATCTGAAATCTCTGTCATGTGACTTCATGCAAAATATTACTGATATGTCATGATCCCACTGGAACTCCATGGAATTCCGGGATGAGTTATAGTCTATGATCTATCCTGATATGTAAAGTACATTACTATAAAATTTAGTATTAGTTATTATTATTAGTTTTTACTTAAAAGGACGACAAAAATCCATGCATCCCCCATATGTACATCCTAAAATTTTTTTTTTTTCATTTCCAGGAATCAGGACATTACTAAAATACCTAATACAAATTTAAACTACATTGTTATACTTTCTCAAAATTTACTTGTAAGTAAAAACACAATCTACCAACATACAAAGTATGAAGAGGTGAATTAAAAACATTAACATTTATTTATATGTTGGTAACATTGTCAAAACATTTTATGTACGCAGCCGTATCTCCTAGCTTGAGTTACTGCTGCTATTTCTAAAACAAATATTCCCTCCTGAGATCTGTATTTCCAACATCTCTATTGCAATCTCAAACTATACGTATTTCATAACTGTATTGCTGGTAGTATCTTTTATCTTTCTTTTTGGTATAAATCTATTGTTTTTATTTTTATATTACTCAATAATTATTTTATTATATTAATAGTTCGCATAGGTCATGTTATAAGTACACTATTAAGATCTACTATATATATATCTATTTAAGCAATTTGTAGTCATATTTTTTATATGCTTTCTATTCGTGTAATGTCCTGAAGTAATGAACACATACAGAGTAAAGAGGATTTTATTTAGTAAACAATATTGTATGTATAATATTGGTCAATTAAATAAAGATGGCGACTCTGTGACTTTGCTAACAAGAACCGCATATGAGGTAGCAGAGATAAGATAATATTGATTTAATTCTCGTGTCTTGTACAAGTTTGATCTGGAGATAAGCCGCCTTAGCTTTTCCGATCTTGTTAACATAATTAATATGCAAGCATATTATTAATATGCAAGCATACTATTAATATGCTATGAGATTATAGCATGATCTTTAATATAATCGGATTTTGCATATGCTATAATTGCTCACTCAGCAAGACTTATAAATACTTTGAACTTGATGGTAATATAATTTTAAAAGTTTTCATGCATGAAACAAATCAAATTTAAAATTTAAAGTCATATTATTTCAATATTATTTTTTAAGAAATAAAAGAAAATACTAGATTTCAGTCATGAAAATGACTAACCGGTACAAAGTTGTTGCATTCTAATTAATGTGAATTATAGAAATAAATGGCTTCTACACAAAAACTAATTAGCGAATGTCCTAGAACTTTCGATATAGCGGTACCTGGCATGTGTTGCCATCGCCCCGGGAAATACTTTCCAATCCCTGCAACAATGCGTGCACCTACAATTCATGTAGAAAGTGTTTGTTCACTACTTTACATATAGACTTGGTTTATACGATTTGAAAAATTATAAATGACAAAATTTACGTACATAATAATTATGTTAATTTTTATGCGAATTTTCAAATAATTATATTTAAATTACAAATTATTTTAACAATTTGTAACACAATTAAAACCGATTGGCTGACGTTCCTTAGATCGATCCCTATGATTTAAAATAATAATTCGTTTTCATTAATTGCAACGAAATAAATACGCTGCTTCTGATTTATATCAAGTTATTCTGTTTAACATATCTGAATACATGATGTTGAAAACAATAGTTAAAATATGCAAAGTCAACAGTTGCTGTGGTGCTGTAGAAAGTGGGCTATCAGATGCGAAGCTGCCCGAGGACATCAGCATTCATCTAATAACTGAGACTTGGGATATATATTTTAAAGGTTACTTTAAATTATTGATATTCTACATATATCATGTACGACATACCTTTTGTTTAAAATTCGCCGAATATGACAGGAATTCAGAAAAATTTCGTGCTAAAATTGTTCTTATTTCTAATTCTGTGTTTTTTACAGCCATTCGATGTGAGTTACGACGCTGTAAAAAAAAGCTTTTTCTTACTTGAATTAAGCAGAAGAAAAAGTTTAATAGAAATTATGTTAGCTAACTGAAATTATTACACTTAGAATTATAGTTTTTATTTATTTTAAGAAAATTCCTATAAGCAACAAAATCAAAAGTTACTTCATAACTTTTTTTTACAAATAAATTTTACGATCGATATCAATAAAAGTTTAATATATGAGGTTAATCCTCTTTTTATAATTTTAAAGGCATAATATTGATTATCGTATTAATATACGGGTAGGGAACAAGTAAACATAGATTAGTGTATCTAGTTAAATCTTATAACAAGGAACATATACATATTTAATTATCCGTATAAGGCAGGACCTCATATAGACGTGGGCGCGTGAGTTTAACTATAACAATGATCACTGTAAATTACTATGTGACAACAGTTATGAATTGAATTAACTTTTGTTATAATATATGTATATATATAATAATTATTTTCGGACCATTCTATTACAATGACCCCCAAATGGTATCCAATAACCAATTTTTAATGACTAAAATGTCTTCGACCTCACAAACATAATAAAAGAAAGATGTACATATTAATTAGAGCGGCCACTGATACATTAATATAATATCGGTCATTATAAATAAACGTCACATATACAGATACATCAATAAATTATTCATAATATTTGTCAGTATCAATAATGCCGTGTCTATAACATTCCAAAGCCATTAATAATGCGCGCACGCAGATCTTTGCTCGCTGCATCAGTCAATTGTGGAGGCTGTCGCTGGTAATGGTGGCGCGATTCGAGCGAGTGATATGTGTACGGTGGACAACATGAGTTCCATTGTATGCTGTACAGATGGTTGCGAAAGATCATCCTTGATTTATCATTAAACTAGTATTGTAATGTGAGAGTATGTACTTGTATTTTTGATAAGGTGTTAGAAATATTTCTTCTCTTTCTCTATTTATATATTTATTACATCCTATATATACATATTAGAATTTCTTATGAGTTTTTTTTCTTCACGAACGGCCTTAAAGATACTAAGAAGAATAATAATAATGTTTATAGTTCCATACATTTTGCATTAATATAATAAAAAATATTTATGAATTTATACTTATAAAACTGTTTACATTAGTTAAGGTGAGAATAACTTTCTAAAAAAATCACAATATTTTATACATAATTAATATAAGCAGAAATAACCGCTTGGGTTACGTTTTCAAATAGAAATCAATACATGGCAAGTATAAAGGGGCCTTAAACAAATATAAATAGAGCCACATCTAGGCTCGCGATCAGTTTATCGCGAGATCATGACGATGCGTCTGCGCTTGCAATTATTCAAATCAGCTACTTGAAACAGCTCAAACATCGATGATTTATGTATTTAAATAGATTTTTGTCCCTTAAAACTTGACTAACCCCGGTTCAACGATACGAGATATAAGTCTGCCACCTACTCGTACATACATATGTATATGATTCAATTGTTTTGTCAAATTATGACGTGTAACTGATCGCTGTCTTGACGTGAAGGAAGTTTATTATTATGTTATGGAACTTAAATAAAATAATTGTTAGAGTTTTATCCCATTGTCTGTTCGTTAAACTCTATAAAACCAGTATCATCAATAATTTTTTTTCAAAAAAAATCCTCCGCGACGATAAGACATAAAGTTAAAACGAAAAACATTTAAACCATCCGTATTTAGCTTGGGTATTTAGAGTAGGTACAACCGAGTTGCATTTCTACATGAGCTGTCACTCTGTAACGCGGATATGCACGTACTTGGTTATCGGTATTAATAATAATAGTTGACTAATACTTTGTCCGTAATCATAACACGTTTAAAAAAGATTTTTGAATAACAATTTACCAATAATAACTTCATTTTTAACATGACTTTAAATAAAGTGATTTTATTTATTTATTTATTTTATTACTTTAAGCACAGCTACCTGAAGTACTCGAGAAGTCTCTAAAACGAGAAATCTTCATAAGATTAAGGATTTAAATAGTTATTAATTTAGATATGACTTGATCGTAGAAATGTTATAAAACTTTATATATCAAAAACAAAATTATATATAACATATAATAATGCATTATTTCGTAACATTATCTGTAAGTACGTGCCCGCTCTCCTTACACAATACATGTAATTTTGAAGTCATGCGTGATTTCGGATATGCATAATAGGAAAATATAAATCCATTTAAAGTTCGCCAAACGACAAAACACTTACTCAAAATGGCGATACATGCACTAGCTATTTCACAATAGTGTCATAATAAACACAAGTCACAACAGTACTTCTAATGTAACCAGTATTTTTAAATTATATATTAAAACAATGTTAATATTAATTATTATAATAAAAAATGTAACTTTAATGAACAAATCAAAACGGATCATTACAAATGACATTCGTATGAAATAGCAAGAGATGAGTTGCGTAACAATAGAAAGCATAATGCGTTCACATACACGTACGAGTAGGTATATCGCAATAACTATTAACGGATTACATAAATTTATATAACACGAATGTATTCTATATTTAGAATTTTGTTCATAAAACAAACTAGCTGTTAAGGTAGCGAAAAGCCATTACAGCTGACTACAAACGCCTCTAGTATTTATCTAGTTCGGATCGCGTGTCTATGCGCACGCGCAGCACCAGCTTCATTTCGCGTTACCGATACGAATTGTTATTTTATGTGCTTCAACTTTTATTGGTTCATCCCAAACAATCCATATGTTTTATATGAACGCAAAAAAAATTGAGGAAATCATTATTTTGATATATTTTTTGTTCTATCATAATATGTACAATTTTTCTTCGTAACATTTATATTATTAAAAAAACTATATTTTGAACAAAATGTTCATAGTTTTAATAGTTTCTATGGGTTATATATGCTGTATGTTAAACGCCAGTTTCGTCATAATGTATAGTTATTAGTTTGTTAGTAATACAATTATTTATATTCATGGAACAGTCGTGATGTAGGGTGATGCTGGTTTTTGTTTATTGCACAGCTATTAATTGGTTGAGTTAATTGTATAAAGCTTTGTAAATCGAACACTGACAGGAGTTGTATGATATCGATGTTTTTATATGTACAATGATTTATTGATTTTAAGAATAAACTGACTGATTTGTAGTTTTAAAATGATTACATATATAATGAATATTCCCCACTTATATAAGTGAGACGTTAGTTTTTTTAAATAAAACTAATTTTTTCTTACATGGCAAGAAGTAGAAATTATTTTAGTGCATTAGCCATAACCGTCTACGATTATTGAAAGTAATTTAAATATGTTCAAAATATGGACCACGAAGAAAGGTTTTTGAAATTCATAAAAAACATAAGAGTCTAAAGATTACATACATTTGTATATGTATGTACCTATATGATTGCAGAATACAAATGTAATTTTGTCGATACAACATTTGTTTTGGTATCATGAGCGTATGTCAGTCGCGTGGGTGATGACCTACTTTCAATACAATATGTGTTCTCGCTGTTCCTTATTTATCATAGATATATATTGTAATGTTTTGTTAGATCGCTGCCCGGAGCATATCATGACTCGATATTATATTACTTCGTATGTTTATAACGCTTATATTGGAAACAGCTAGAAGCTTCAATATTTATATTTGATATTTTTTGCTAGTGAAAACCAAAAAAAAATTGAGGATCATTTTGACACCTACACTATTAAAGTAATTTTCTCAAATGTTTAAGTATGTTTAAGTATTTCATAAATCAGTGTCCACACTTCCGCCAATGAGGCGTCGTATTCGAACAGTGGCTGCGCACGCGCCGCTCGCCCTGTGTACTGTTACTGCCGGATACAGTTATGCGGGATATCTATCGAGATAAATCCTGGTCAGGAAGGTTTCTTTGTCACAAGTGTACAGCGGTAATGATTATAATAATATTTGTATTAACAATATTTGTGTCCGTTACCATTCTATTGCTTTGACTTGTGTGTGCTATTGTGAATATATTTACGCATGTAGATTTCTTTTCTTGGTTTCCATTTCTTTTACTTTATACGTGATGAGTTATGGTGATATTTGAAAGGGTTTTTTCTTTTTTATTATATATATCATATATGTAAGAGAAACAAAACTTCATCAAAATAACTTTATTAATTGCTGCTACCCCAGCAACGTGATCGTCATTCATTCTGATATAAGACAACTAATTTTGCATTCTTATTTGGTTAAAGAGTATCAGATTCAAGTTAAGTATTCCAACTGGAACGCTAATTAATAATTATCTTTTGTTCGCAAACAGTCCAGGAAGTAAGGCCGGGTTTACACGTGATTCAAACTATCTGTGTATTATGAAACCTTAACACGTTCGATGCACGAAACACGCACAATCTTCCATCTCGTTCTACCGCAAACTAATTCCTTAATTAAGTGTAAACCGTTCAATGCGTGGGTTAAGTCGGTGTCACACTGAGCTGTTAATAATGCAATACATGGTGCATATGGTTCTCGTTAAATTTCTATTCTAATTATTATAAAGACACTATTCAGAAATGATTCATAAAAATATAAATGAAATGTAAATTGTGGATAAATTTTAGATTTACTTTTTAAGTTCTCTAAATGGAATATAAAATAGTAATATCAAAAAAAAAGGAATTCTTTTATTGGTTATTTTTTTAAAGTAACAAATGTATCGAAGCATGATAATCATATCGTATACAATACATATATCTTCAACTTATTTTGTTCACGAAACGTGTAATATACATACATATGTGCTTGTATGTCCCGGGTGTTATTTTACCGCAATAAAGGGGTAAATGTTGACACTGTAATACGCCACTTCTGATACGCAATTAATTACCACATGCCCGCATCACGCGATTAACTCACAATTACCTGTTCATGTACACTCGGATTAATATTGTATTTGTGTTAATAATAATTAACGTGATACGTTCATTTGATACGATTGTTTAACTCGTCTTGTAAGTTTCTTTACTTCGTATCAATTCTAATTTAATAATAGACTAAATGAAGTATAAAACATACGTTTCTGTACTTAAATCTTGTATATAAATGTGGTACATGAATTTTCTTAGCATAATATTAGTGTTTATAGATCAGGGAAATGAATTATTAGCATGAAACACGGCGAGTTGCAAAGATGAATGACAACGTCAGGAATTAACATAAACATACAGTGAATTTTAAACAAAACATGACTATCGTGGCCTTATGGTGGTGTTATCGATACTGTAACGTATAAATGTGGCGGAGAGGATTTGTGGCTTCATTCTCATGTTATGGATGACCATGCATGCGAGGGAACCATGAGAGTTTTAAAGATGAGTTTTGCATATGAAACTTCGAATGGGAACTGGTATACTTGAATAATATTACACTTTATCTATATATATATGTATATGTGTGTTATAGCACACATATAATGTGTTTTGTTCTTGCAAAAGAGATATGAATGGCATTCTCAAAGCTTCTCTATAAAGACTTGTAAACAAAAGACGTAACTTTTATATGAAGAATATTTCAAGTCCATAATAATAGTTTCCTTATACATTCATCAAATAAGCTTGATTGAAATATATTCAGAACAGTTTCAGGTTAGTGTTATGGCATATTTTTAAAATGCAAATATTGCTTGTTTGGTCAATTTAAGCAAGTGTTTATACTCTTGCTATATTTAACACGCGGCGACTCTCGAATGAATTTTAATATATTATCTCACAGTATTTATATCCAATAATAAATTTATAAAAAAATAACATTATTCCGCACGTTTTTTATAATGGCATTGTTTAAATAATATTTACAACAGTGTATAAATATTTTAAATGTAACACGGACAGGACTTACGTGATTCTGTTTATAGATAGATTAAAATATGGCGATTGTAGATATGAAATATGTATTTCCAATTAGAATATCTAGGATCTTGTGTTAATAGTTTTTGCGCAACGTTTAGGAAATTGTTGGTCTCTATTTGTTTGTAATTTAGCAGCTGTGCGCGGTGGCAGAAACTGAATTCACAATACATATTTTAATATTTATATATGAATAATTATATAACTATATAAAATATATTGTGCCTACAGCGATACGGTTTAGGATAAGCTTTCGTTTGTGGCCTAATTTATTGTATACAAAAATTTAGGATAAATTCAATTCAACAGTTTGAATTCAATAGTTTAGTAGTACTTGATGGTATAAAAATATTTATTTGTTGGTTAAATATCATACATATTTTGAAAAGAAAATGTTAAAAAAGGTCTGAATACGTTGAAACAAGACACAAGTTTATATATTTATTATATAATTTAATATTATTATTTTTAAAATATAGTTTAAACAAATCAATATTGTATATACATACATACTTAGGTCACAGTATACGAACATAGTTCATTGTTGGCTGTCGTTAGATAAATGGGAGACTATATTTAGGATTTATAATTATTTTTTAAAAAAATTCAATTTTATTAAAATTTGAGATATTTCTCTAAATATAATGGAGTGTATAGAGAATATATCAAACATTTTAATTTTGGAGTTATAAACACGAAATGATTTTTTAACATAGCTGTGATAGATTAAGAATTTACATACATGGAGTAATTTACAATACATGTAGTATCCTATATAATGATCTGAACACGTCTATAGTAAACAACTCCAAAAAGGCAGACCCTGGCTAAAGCTGGGAAATTGCCAGGAAGAAGATATAGGTTTCCATTTGGTCATAACTGTATATAAATATATGGAAAAGTTGGAATACATTTGGACATCTAAAAATATTATATTAAGGATATTATTTATTACTTTAATAATATATATTTCTTTATATTTCTACAAAATTATTGTTATTATTACTAATGAAAAATATAATAGGAAAAGAGAAAAAACGTTTTAGTAAAATCCAATTTAGTCGTCTGTAATTCATGTAATACACTATCAACCACTGCGAAACAAGTATCAGACGACATTCCACAAAGACCGCAGACACACGCGTTGGAATTAATCACAATTATGTGACAGGAAAGGAGTGTGATTGTGATGGAGCTGTTCACATTATAATATAACATGCTGAAGAAGCTCTTACTATATAAAAAAAAAAACAGATAATTTATTAGATTTTCAGTTAAACGATCGTTTACGTCAAATAATATCTAAGCCTGATGAATCATTTGCTTGCTTCTAATCGGTTATTATTATATTTTTTATAAAGATTTGTTGTTGACTTGTTAGTACGTAGTTAGTATTTCATTTCGTGTAAAATAACGGAGCAAACAAACGTCATTTTTATTTCTTGGTTAGTGATATGTAGTAACTAATCTAAGGAAAAGATATTAGTTTTTATTAATCAATTCATCTATAATTTTGATTATCGGCTAATCGGTAAAAATATGTTTATTGCCCTTGTACATTTGATCTTATTTTTTTTTCTTCTATATTACAGGCGTATATAAATATTAACTTAAAATTTATTCGGATATAAAATATAATTAAACCAAAACATATTCCGCATTTATTATTACTATTTAATTGTAGTTAATCATCACAAAGCGTTTTTCACATCGGTGTTGGTTTAATAGTTTTAAAACTTCTGTAGCTCGTTTATCTGTGGCTCAATAAACGTCATGCTATACATAACAAAAGCTGCAGACTGTTTCATACTATTTATAGATATTCAACGGGACTTCAATTTACTATTTGAACTCGCCGATAGCTGTAACGAGCGAAGGCACTAAGTCATCACGCTTTCATAGATTAAGAGTAAAAGCAGATCTCACAGAACTGGTCCTGTTCCTGAACAAATTCATAAACAATCACGCCCACGCTCCCGATTACAGCTTTATCATTAACGCGAGCATTGGCGTACGAAATAAGTAGAACATAGCATTATCGGGTAATATCCGCGTTCGGCCGATATTATATCTTCCATGTTGGCTTGTGGTAGCTTGGTGGGTGCAACTCTTAAAGATGGTGGCACATCGAGTGTAATGCAAGATTATATTTAGCTGCCTTGCTCTGATTAGAATAGCGAGTGGTTATATCACAAAAGGAGAGTTGATTTACAAAAATTAAGTTAAAACGCAGTGGAAAGTTTCCGAGCAACTGAATGATTTTGATTATTTTTTAATATGCATAATTATGATTACTTATTTTGAAGCTATTTGTTCTGAAAGTAGTTTCCAGAAATACGTTTTGGGTGAGTCGGTCTCTCGGTCCTATCGGATGTTAAGTAGGTTCTGCACAAAAATCAAATATTATCATATCTTGATAACACTGTTGTTGTTTGTTCTTTTCTATAACAGCACATTTGACGTTTAATTATAGATAAAAAGAAAGGAAACCCTTTCTTGAAAATGTTATTATTATAATAATTACGTCTTAAGCCTAATAATTAATTAAAACGATGTAATCTTAGTGTACCATAATCCTATATGATAATACAGTAATACTCAGATAACAATGCACCTCCCGGAGCGGATTGGTTTGAAAGGATTTCATTAGAACACGCGGAACCAAGGTGCGAACAATGATTCAACTAGTTTTTATGTAGGTCACGCTAGATTTTAACTATTAAACTATCTGAATATAACTAGATAATGATATTACAGAACCAAATATACTTATAACTTAATCATTAATAATAATTAATTAAATCGCAGCTTAATGGGACTTCTTGAACAAAAGTGTTTTGTATGTAGCTTCTTCTATATATTTTAATGGCACCTACTCGAAATGTGCCACTGATAACTTATATATTTTTCTCATAATTAAGAACTGTTTAGTTTGGAAGTACGTTCATCAAAAGTTGTTAACAAGATTACTAATTTTAATTATTTCTTTGAGAGTTGTTACTTTTTCAGTTATAATTAGAATTATTAAATCTGTATAAAGTATAGCTTAATGTCATATTAAGAGGTGGAATGCGTAAGAATATACCGTTTTTTTATATGGAGAAAAAATTATTGATTAAAATTAAGGAACTAGGACGTTCAATGCCATTTTATACATAGATTGAACATTTTAGGAAGTAACTCGCGGCGTAGTATATAGTAGTAAACGTGTATTTTGGAAAATATTATTGTTGTAATGGCCAGTAGAAAACGGCAAAATAGCTACGCACACAGCAGTTAAGTTTTTTCTAAAAGATAAACTCCACGCTAGAAGAAATGGTTAGAGATTTTATTAGAGTAGACTTGCCAATACCGTTGATATAACAGACATGGTAATATTAAACATAATGTTCATTAAAGAGATGGCTAAACAAAAATGGGACCAAAAAATAGTGGTTAATTACAAACATATACTTCCTATCCTGTTTTCATTTGATTCCTATCTTGGATGAGATGTTTATATAATTCCTTGTCTCATAAATACTATAAATAAGTGTGGATCCCTCAGTATAATATTTTCGCTATTGGCGATCACGAGCTTCGTGTCCGCTTATTAACGCTACAGCCCGATATATCACGCCGCCCTCATATGCCGTCATATGAACCATAGATCTGTGAATTATTAGAAAGGTAGATAAATTATTGAATCAAATCATAATTTATTTTAATCTTTTATTTCTTGCATTCATTCTAATATAATTTATATATTATTTTATTTAGTGTAGAAGTATAGCTTCACTATAATTTTTGATCTTTTTGAATTCGCCTCTTTTTTCTTGGATTGCTATATTTTTTTCGAGACAATATTATAGTCATCATTACATACAATCATCATTTGACGTGCACTCTTATAATATATAGCTCTATAAATACCTCAGAACTGGCATTGTTGCAAGTAGGAAGTGATTTATATAAAGCGAACGGGTCCCATATATCTGAGGGTCGTGTCTCCGACCATTTACAGCCTGATTGTGTGGTCACCCGATGAGCTATTGGCCACGCGCGGCTTTTAACGAGTTGGCCTTTGTAATTTGTTCACTATCTAGTGTGTGCTATAATACAATACAAAATACTTTCAAAACAGGTATAAATCAAATTAATTTATATATCTACAACGTTTTAGTTAACATCAAATAATAATACAATTCATAATACAGTGCACGATTTTGACACATGCAGTTGATCTAACAACAGGTTGATCGACCAGGTAGTATCAGGTATTCGGGTGCGCGCTCAACCAACGTGACCGGGCGTTTTCATTAAAATGCCTCCCGCTACTAGATGTATCTACGTAATGTTATGAACTATTATGCATTATGATTTTGGATTATTAGAATAAAGCGTTCAGTTTAACTTTTATGTTACTATATTTGAGGAGCTCATGCTCTCAATTTAATCTTTTATGTTACCATAATATCTTTTCACTTCGTGAATGTTCGACTTATGGAAGAAATTAAGATACAATTTCCTATTTCATGAGTTATTCTGTACTTAAACTGTTGTATATAGTATAAGAATTTTTACTATCGAAATGGAAAATACCTTTCTCAATTATATGTGCAAAATAACCTGGAAAGTGTGGTCTACTATGTATGTTAAAAATAAACAGGAAATGGCGTAAGAAGGCAATCTAAATCTGGTCTATCACCGCCAGGGACAGTATCTATAGATACCATCTATTAGATAACTATCAGGAGGAAGCAGGTACATTCTATACTTAGTCGTAGCTTGGAATGACCATTACCACTCACAAGGTATGCATATAATTATCTTATTCCATTTAGCCATATCTTGTGTCCCAAATTATATTTGCATAACTTTTAAGCGACCTAAAAATATGTTCCATTATAGCTATAAAGTATCGCAAATATAATTTTAATTAAACTGAGTATATTATTTTATATCTACAAGTAAAAACATGAATTAATGCAGATACAAAAAAAAAATATTCAGTCAGGAAGTCCGTTAAATGTTATCTTTATAGAAATGGACCGTCAGAAAAGCGTCATTCAATATTTCCCAATTTAATAATTCTGTAACGAACAGCCTTAATGATATACATTCGTTAATTCAACGAGATTTTGTAAAACCATATATGTTGACAGTTGTCATATGTAAATTTGTATTCATAGTCCTCCAACGTCCATATGGAGCTCACAACTCCCATATAAATAATTAATTTTCTATCAATACACCACCAATCACCTTAAATGGTATATCATATTTATGAGGTAGAACTTTATTCAAATATGAAGATGAATTCGAAGGTAAGTTGAGACATTACTTCAGTATTTTCATGTCAACAGTCAGATTGAGTCGAGTTCGCTCGATGGTTCCTTATGCGTTGAGTTATTGACCATTATAAGATGACTCTTAGATAAATTTATTCCAAGAATTATAGTTCTAAACTAGCTGTTGATCACGGACCTCTAAAAATTGGTGTTGCGAGGTATTATTTCTCGATTACCATTTTGTTATAATAAATTATAGACTGTCGATATGACGATAATTAAGATAAATCTTATTATTTTCCAGACACTATAGCTACTGAAAATCTGTCATAACCGGTTTGGACCGGTCGGAACCGGTACAGAAGGTCTATAATTAAGTAGCGTAGAGTGTATTATCAGGTCCGCTATCACCGGCTCACTAACTATATTGTTACAGCATCAACATCCTGCTCTTATCTCCTTTACCTGATAATGGGTAATAAATTATTTGAGCCACAATCAACTAACCTGGCGATTGTTCAATATTGAAGGCAAGGCCGAACAATGTGTAATGTATAATACAAATTAATGTTATTAGAGCAGGAATGTGAGCGAGCTAGGGAATTGCAATCCTTGCTTCATAGATATGACATCCGATATAATGGAAGCGGTAATTGATTTCTAGGGTGTGAAGTGATGGGCATTTGTACGTTTGTATCATAAATTAATATATTGTTATTATTATCGTAGCGTATAGCGAGGCCTCACTCCATTCCCTCAGACCTCTCACACGTCACGCTAACCGTGACAGCCCTGTCACGCTCACCGCATCATCCATCACGCTGTTACCACAATCGAAAACATGCACAAGAACTCTTTTTGCAATGACATAAAGCTTATTTTACTTCAAACCAATTTATTTGGAAGGTTACCAAAAAAATTTACCGAAAGGTATTTGGGGGTTCATAACGTAGAGCCGATTTTTCTCTGATATGTGAATTTTCCTTGGGCGTTCCAATCAAAGGCAATTGAGCTTTAAGTTTACTTGGATAGAATCTCTTTTGCGATGAGATAATTTTTTTATAAAATAAGTTGACGACACGTAAAATTGCCTTGTAACTTAATTTTTTTTAACAGGGATTGACGACACTAAATATATTGGTGGCAGCTTATACGGTTATTGATAGGCGATAACTGTCGTTCAGACATGAGTTGACGGATTACAAATAAAATGTTGAAGGTTTACCGACATTACAAAATGTTTATGCCTAACAAACAATTGTACCGACGATTTCTTTGTGCGGAAGGTTTCTGGACGCCAGCCATAAAGATCCGGGACAGCTGAGGTCATTGCCAACGTCCAAGTTCAAAAGTGTAGTCAAAATATTGTAAAACTATCTCTATACTGGAATCTATATATATATATCTATAGGGAAAAACAAAACTGGAATTATTAACAATTTAATTTATACCCTGTATTTTGTTTTTAATTCATTTATAAACATTATTTAAATGATAAAAATTAAGGTAATGTTCAAACAAATTTCTTAAAGTAAAAGAAAAAAACATCGGCCATCATTAGTTAAGTATAAGCGAAGTCGTCTGAGAGTTAGTTGGAGCCGATTGAATCTATATGCTGTAACATTGCAAGACGGTATTGATTAAAAAAGCAACATAAATTAGCGAATTTGAGGGGAGAGGCGGGGTGGTTGTTGTCAAAAAACTTTTATAAGTGTTTATGTGTACGTACTGCTCCCCCCGCCCCGTCCTCCCCCGTAGCTCCCGCACCCCGCTCTACCCCCGCTCAGACACCCTTTCGTATACCCACATTCGCATAAAACAGCCGAGTACAGTCGAGTGGGATGTTGTCGATGAATTATTTTCTTGGTACATAATAATTAAATCTCATTGTATAAATCATACTGCAACATAATAAATTTATTTATATAACGTTCGAAATGTGTAAAACATTTTAGTTTTTTTAAACTCATCTTATTACTCAAACTACACTCGTTTTTTATCTGCTGGAAAGGCTTTTAAAGCAAGAATTGTATGAATTCACTTCGGTTATTTATTTTGAGTGGACGCTTTAATTAAAACTATGCTATGCACTG
This sequence comes from Danaus gilippus, assembly GCA_018231785.1. Lineage (NCBI taxonomy): Eukaryota > Metazoa > Arthropoda > Insecta > Lepidoptera > Nymphalidae > Danaus > Danaus gilippus. The sequence continues at coordinate 25,461 of DVQO01000169.1, forward strand.
TAGCGAGAGAAAATCCCTTTTTTATATAAGTTTTATGATAATTTTGTACTCGGAGATGAAGAGCTAAATTGTTCTCATTACTCAATCATCGCAACACCTCTCGTACGCGACTGTACCGACATACAAGTACATGTAAATTAAACACCACCGCACACAGACACGCACACAAATAAAAACGTAAAGAAACACCGCGGAGAGGAAGAATGTATTAAGAAAGCGAGAAAGAGACGACCTGTAATTAACACCACTTGTTTGAAAGAGACGGAAACATCCAACACGCTAATTAAGAATACAAGAAGAAAACGCGTTTTATGTGCGCATCAGTTTTACATTAGTGTGAGTGTATTTTATGTATGTGTTGAAGATTTTCCGTTTGTAATGAAGGTTGTGTTGTGTTATTAACTCATTATGTGAAGAGTTAGCACATAGACTTATTTACTGGTTAATTGAAGTCGGTTACTCTGATAAGAGCGTGGTAGAGACAGCGGTTCAAATTTTACGGCCGATTTTAGATTTTAATATAGCGAAAAATAATATTGCTTGCGGCTTCTATTATTGTAAACTGATTGAAATTAATGATTCCCAGTTCGATTGATACAATACTGACGTCCCTTGAATGAGTTATATAAATGTTGAGTGTTGCTAGAAAAAAATATTGTACATATTTTATTGTTCTACTAATTTTATATAACAATTAATTTAGTTTTCCCTCTTAGCGAGATTCCTGAAAGGCTTATAGTTATTTGTGATGCAGTAGTTTAGTTGCAATAGTTTGATCAAAATTAATTCGCTAGTTTTTATTAATAAGTAAACTTCAAAAGGAAATTAATATACATATATAATAAACGTAAACATAAAAAAAAAATACCAACATATTGTAGATATAGAAAAAGTATTATTTTAAAGTCAGTGGTGGCCTAGTGGTTAAAGGGCCTACAAAGTCCTGCCTTTCGTTGCCGAGGGCGCAGGTTCGATCCTGGCCCGGGCAAGTACCAATGTGATTTT
>DVQO01000170.1:0-26465 GCA_018231785.1 Danaus gilippus
TCCACACTCATAATATAAATGGGATATTTGTGTTTCTATCTTTTGAGTTTTCAATAAATTTAGTAAAAATAACAGGTATTTACGCAGACGAGATTTTTTCAAATTATGTAAGTAGGATACTTATGTTTCTTTAATTTATGATTAAAAATCAAACATTTTAAGTTAAGGATTTGAGCCCTGTTCTAATCATTTAGTTTTGGATAAATTAAACAGTCAGAATATAAAGGTATCGACGGCAGGTACAAAAAAATATATGCAAATTAAATGCGTAATATTTGTTACTCTACTGTTATAACTATTATAAGTAGTACTTATTTTAGGCTGTATTATAATATTTTAGTAGTTGTTATCAATCAATCAAGTATATCAAAAGTGGTACAGTATACGAACTGCCTTTTGGAGTTGCACTCAAGTATCAATCAATATGCCCTTAAATCTATGTTATTTTGTCATAACAGCCAAGTTACATGTAACTAAAATATCATTATTTCATAATAATGTATTCATTACTTCTAAGTATATTTACGGCCTAATTAAATCCTGCGTACGTATATTATATTCACGTGTTTCTAGACAATTCGTTTGTTGGGGTATATTAGATAACGGCATGTTGGATTTTTAAACAATCGTTTGGTACAATATATGCACATACTCATTGTAATTTTGCAAAGGGTTGTCTCGTAAATATTTCGGCAAAGCAATTTACAGCTTTGGGAATTCTCTTAACGGAATACTGGAGGCAGTTAGTAGAGGTCACGGATATTTATAATTTTTTCGCAATGCTACCTTAGCGCCATTGTTTTTTGACCTCTGTATTGTTTCCAAAAAAAGTCTAAAATATTTTTTGTATTCCCTCCATAAATCCAGTAAATGTATCACGTAGGCAAGAATAAAGTCCCTTTAATAAATATTATAACAATTTTGGTGTAAGCTGATAAGTTAAACAGTACCTATGGCTCTTAGAATAATATAACTTTATTTGTTTTTGTAATTTCTAGACTATAATGAATATTTAAATCGATATTGGAAGGATCGGTCTTTTCCCATTATTAATAGTAATAGCTGAAAACGTAATTTCAAAGGAGAAAATTGAAAACTGTGAAGTTTCTGAGCGCACCGAGCTTAAATATCACAAAGTTTTGTGTGGCAACAAAATGTTCCATATTATTGTCGTGTTATACTTTTCTACTTAACGTCTGGAGTCGCAAGTGTCTCCAAGTAACGTTGCTTCCGTTGTTTCGCAAAGTTTTAACGAGTTTGTTGGACAAGACTAAAAGTGAGAACCGTTGTGACGACCAACGGCTTCAGTCGCACATATGTTACATGGCACTCGTAAACAATCTTAGGAAATATGAAACCATCGATAACTATATTTGTCTTGTTGCTGTTGTTTTTATAATAGAAGTTAATACAATGCCAAAGTATTAACATAATTCCATTTCATAAATTCCGGTTAATTATATTACGTTTAATGACTGTTTTCTAACTTAAATACTAACAATTACCGATAATAAAAGACAACTTATATGAAGCTAATAAAAAACTGGCTTCTAGTAAATGTAGCATGTATTGCAGATCAACAGTCGTGGTTGTATCGCCATAGGTAGCACTTAAAAGTGCCGTTAAAAGGGGCGCCGTTTCAAAAGCTTCGTATAAATAACGCTAGACTACGACGGCTTTTACCGTGGCGATATTTTATGATATTCTTTCGTTTCCATTTACTTGTTCGGTTACAAATTACAATAAATCCTTTCAGTTTTTTTGAAGTGTTTCGATAGTTATTGTGCATTCGATACGCTTGTAGGCATGCATACTAATTTTCGTATATGTTTTGCTTAATAGGTACATGGGTTTAATGGAATATTAAAGAAACGATCGAAGAGTTTGGTTGATTTCTAATATTTGGAAGGAAATATATAGGTATATATAACAGGGCTCTTATAAAAACATTCCAGCTATCCAATATATATGAGTAATAAAATAGATTCGAATGAAGGATGTTTAAACAAGAGTGAAAATGTTCGGGAACCGCCAACGCAAGTGAGCATGTTTCAGCCTACCTAATATTTGTTGTCGTTGAAGGGTCAACCGAATAAGAGGATCCCGTAAACCGTTCCCCAAAATGGGGAGAAAACTGTCGACCGACTCGATCTCAATGGAATCTGTGATGGAAATTTCTGTTTCGCCTTTTATTAATGTTTACTGTAATGTACACGTCTATATTTGAATACGTCAGTTTATATAAGAAATATTGTTTGCGTGATCGCGTAAATCGTCGTTTTTTGATGTAATATTTTTAGTAATGTTATGAGAAATTTAATAAAAAATTATACTTACATTTAGTATTTGAAATAAATTCTGACATATACTAATCCATATTTGTATAAAATACTGCTAGCATATCAGTATTCTATAGCTACAATGTACATAACTTTATTATAAATAATAAATATTTTTCATCAACGACCTAAATACGAACTTATTAATTAAATTAGACTTATTTATAAAATATTGTTAATAGATTTTGCTTACCATTAGCCATATTGTTTTAGATCAAGTTTTTCATCAAATGCTCACAATATTACTGTATTTTTACTACGCTAAGTTTTATTTTATATAAATTCATTGTTGAGATAATAAATTATTATTTTTCGTTATCACCTGTAAGTATGGATTATGTTTTATTTACATTTTATTATTGAAAAAATAATATGTGCACAAGCCAATTAAGAAAATAACCTTCTAATATCAGTTTATTTATTCTTTTGAGCTGATCAATGAGACTAATATGCTTTATTGTATAATCAAGGCGTTATTTCGTAAACACAGGGAGTAAATTTACAGCTTGTGATCCATAAATTGTCTTCGAAGGGACTACAAAATCTACGTCAGCATCGCCCCGACGGGGTCGGACTGATTGCTCCATCTATCTATAGGGTCGAAGGATCGAGAATAAAATAAGATGCTATAATCGACACGGATTATATCTTGAAAGGTACATGACTGTACTTACAAATGTTTTCACTTTTGTTGTTATAAACGTTAGACTTGTCACAACATAATGAAATTATCATTTCTATTTTCTGATATTTATTGATCAATCATAGTTTCTGCTAAAATATGCGAGGCTATTTAAAGTTGCTGATAAAATAAATATATACTACAATAGACAGATACTGTTATATTTGGTTTCCAGTATTTTTTTTATTTCCAGCGTAATATTATACGAGGTATCAAAAACACATTGTGTTAAAAATGAATGGTGAATTATTTTTTACATATTTAAAATATGTTTTTAAATTTTGTGGATTTAAATTCATGACATATTTTTAAGAAAGCTTTCAGTTAAATTTATATATGTTTTTGTATTGTATTTCACTATTCTTCTTCCGCACTTAAAACAGCAGGCGTCCTGATATTGAAATATGATAGTCAGGATTTCCTCTATTGCTGACTTCTTTCCGTCTCCGGTCTAGCTTACAATTTTAGATTAAAACTTATATAGATAAAAATTTGACAATGAATTAAGTAGGTAATATACTATTAAGTTATACAAATTTAAAAAGTCTAACAGTAATAAAAAATCAAATTCTTACAAACATTCTAGGTATGTGTCTTTCAACTTCTTTTAAAGACAGTAGTCTTCATAAGTATTCGTTTTGGCGAAATTCGGACATGGATCTTTGCTTCTCCAAGTTAAAAGTTCTGTTGCAAATGAACCGTTACAAAAATGAACGCTTTCAGCAATTTATTTCAAACTTTTTCAATACTTTTTAATCATAAAACTTTATATTGATGAATAGTTTAAAAATTTCTTTTGATGGTATAAGATAAATTCATTATGGTATAAGATATATATTTTGTTGCTAAAAAAAACAGATTATTCTATTAAAGCAATGAAATTAATTGTTTTTTAGTTTGTCAGTTATATTTACCGCTTTTATTACTTATTTATGTATATATAATTGAAAACGATTTGTGAATATATCTCAAGCTTTAGGTAACTCAGTATTTCTCCACTCTTTTTGTAGTTGAGCTTGATCCCTGAAGTCACTTTTAAGCCATTACTTACTCGCTTGTTTTCGATTTGTTTTTTCTGGGACGGAAAAAGACAGCGTAAAAAACAAGTTAGTCTAACTTTCGGGCAATCAGCATGCCTAACTTTTTGGAGGGTTAAATCCAAGGGTTCTGGTTTTATGAAGACTTATTTCAGACTTACCTTCAAGTTGAAATTAGATTTAATCTGGCTCGAAGCTTTAGGATTGAATTTTGTAAACAATTTCAAATACCTCTACAACTTCCAGGCTTTGTTGAAATACCAATGAGAACTCCGGGTACCGTTGTTTAGAATTTACGCTAAAATGAATTTGTAAGTACTTGTATGAGGTCGAGTTTTGCAAATTCATCGGCTTGTTCAATGCGTATTTAATTGCTATTATTTGTGTTTTCCGATTGTTCCACTCTTATGTTATATAAGATTCGTTTCCAATGGGGATATATTCTTAAATATTATAGAAACCTAATTGAAACTAAGATTATAGAGGTACGTAATACTTTTCTTATATGCACTTGTATTAAAAAAATATATTTTATAATATTAATGTACATACGGGTCAGTCCCGGCACTGGCCCACTCTACCGGTGAAGCTGTAGGTAACAGCCGCAGGGCTAACAGCATTACACATTACAAAAAAAAAATTAATGTACATATGTTAAAGTATTTTTCGTGATAATGTGTTTTTCAGTATGAGGTTAAAAGGCTGTTTTTCCATCGACCTCACACTAGTTTTAAGTAAGGTCTTTTGTGTCGAGTTTGAGACTCAACATTCTTTTTATTCTATTGTCCAGATTGCTCAGAGGAAAGCGATGACGTGTTTTGAATTCACTCTCAACTCTTTGTTAAGCTTCCTTGTTATTGTTTGATTTTGATATCCCATTTTCTGTATGACGGCTAAGAAAGTGTTATGTAAAAGTAAGAGAAGAGTTATGTAACAGCCAATTATTTTTCTACCTAATAGTCTTACCACCTTGTATATTAAAATATTTTAAAGAATCCAATTTCCTGCCATTTGTTAACATTTTATTTCACACGTTGATCTCTTTTTAAAATTAATTTGGCTGTGTTGCAACTATTTGGTACTGAAATACCTGTTAACATATGTACAAACAGACAGACTGATTGACGAAAAATGTATTAATTAAATTTTTTGCTTGTTACAAAATTTTAATCAAATACACAATATGTATGCAGTAGTTAAACCACTTCATTGTTTTCTAAAAACAGTAACGTTAGAATTACTGACGTCACAAATACCTTTGTCCTTGATTATCGTCAGGCTCTCCGTCTGTTGAAGGTAACTTAGTAGATGGTTTGACGAATCCTTTATTTCGAAAAGGTCTGATTCCTGCAAAGGCTCGAGCGAGAATGACTTTAATAAGTACCATCGACTTTATTTATATCAACCAATACTCGTTGTGCCTATAATCCTTTAATTAATTACGTAAACAAAAGGTATTCGCTCCGATGTGTATAATATAAAAGATATTATTATTATATTCCAAATGGTAATCAAAATTTCACTTTTATTGATTAAAGAAATATTTTTCTAAAATTAATTATTTCAACTTCTATGAACCTTTCTATAATTTTAACATTCCCATCGTTAATTATTAATTTAAAAAGTTAAATAAAAAAAGAATTCAGATTTTCGTGAATATACAGATATTTTAGTGTTCTAATGTAAGAAAGAAACAAACAAATTATCCATTTCTTAAATAATTTACCCCCAAATCCGTTGGTCTGATGCCTCAGGCGATCGTCGGTAAAAATACAAGTACTTAACTAAGAATCATCTAGATTAGTCAATTTACATTTTAATTAAAATATCAAAGAAATCCATTTCGTTTGAAGTGAATAATTGTTTGCTACAAAAAACTCTGGCCTGGGTGTAAAAATTATATTTGGAAACATTTAATTTATCTTCGCTAGGGATCAGTACTTAGTGAAAGCGAGTAGATATAATACGCGTACATAATAAGCATAACGATGTTTATAAAGTTGTACTATTGAAATTATTATTGTGTCGTTTGTTATTATGCATAATTAATAATATTGAAATAATCGATTCATTTGTATTAAACTTTGGTTTGTTAAACCATTCGGCAATTGAAAGTCTCATGACCACATCAAATACAGATTGACTGTAATGTAACAAAGAATTAGTTGAAGTGCGTCACTTGATAGCTAATTACAAGGTCCTTTACCAGAGTAGGTAATTTTTTACATGAATTGCTCGCTTTTATTTATGGGGATATAAGGGTAACGACGTGCTGAATTAAGCCAACATTTTTTCTAAGTGGGTATAAACGGGCTTTCACCCATCTATATTGGAGTGTCTTTCGTATATTTTACGATCCATCTCGCTCGAGGGCACTTCCAGAGGGTGAATATCCATATCGAGTGGACAAAATTACCTTGATCGGTTTTTACAAACTGGTTTAAGCGTTGTATGTTGGAGCAAAAACATCATTGCCTCAGTCCTATACATATCGGTTACCGTATAAGTAATGAATATATATTATAATTTGAAAAATATAACTGATATAAAGCTATAACAAAATATGTTCACGAAGTTTCTAATTAGATGAAAACATTGTTTAACATTTTTGATTATATAAATTAATTATGTGAGCTGTAAATAATACACCTGTTCGAATTGGATGTTTTGTTGGTTTGTTAATTTATTTTAAAGTGGAATATTCGGACGGATCTTTCGCGGACATGCAAACAATTAATTACGAGGGTTATTAATGCGGGGCATTACTCAGGAGCGGGCTACGTTAGTGTCGAACGCTTAGGGTATTTAAATAATGTACTTAAAATATCGATAAGGTTCTATGAAAACATTTTGGTGATATGGCGCCTCGCTGAGGATTATGTCACTTGAATATGTCACAAAAATCAATATTCGACTATGCATGTCAAATCAAACTCAGCGTGATAATTGATACTTACATATGTACATATATCTATTTATTTAAGTCGAACAGATAGGATACGATGCTTAAATTTATTTTTTAGGCAAAATTGAATAACAATATTATGAAAAATCAAGATTTGTACCAGATAAGGTAAGGATTAAAAATCTATCACTTTTATTAAAAGTTTCGTTGTATATCAATACAGCCAAACGACGCTGTCACGTTTGAACACAAAGTATGAATTGACAGAAATATTCAGAGTTGTTTTATATTTTTAAAATAGGATTTATATAAATTGAATAATGAAAAATACGGTATTGTTTTTTTTATAATTGACAGGACCTATTATTACAATAATTATTAAGATTGAGTATAAAAAAATTTATTGTACTTCATGGTTTAACAGGGAAATAGGTTTTTTGAATAAAAAAAGCTTACAATCCTTTTATTTTCAGACGTTCTTTCATTTGTTAACTATATTGTTTGGGTGCAGTAAATACATTTAGTGGTCCTTTTTGGTCCCTCTGCCATTTCGGACGTATCATGATGTTACTGTAACAACTTTATCGTATAGACCGAAGTGAGTGCTTCAAAATTGTTACTATCATACACACATATCAAGTTTAATGAAAGTTTTTAAAATTAAGCACACAATGTGAAATTTTGTAAATACATTTCATATATTTGCTCAAATATTTGCACGTCATTATGGCAGAGCATTTTGGATCAGCTTGGGCATATGCAAATATGCATATCTACACATTTACCGACGAATAAAGTTATAATTATGGTTATTATAATTCCTTTTATATTTTTATCTAGTGTTGTATTTGAAATTAAATAAATAATTATCATTGTTGACATCTATTTCAAACTGATAATTAAGCCTAAATTAAACCCTTCCGCGAAGGTTATAAGCTAGGTTTCCAGTAATTGTTACTTAGGCTAATTTACATTTAAAATATTTTTTTATATTCTACTTAAATGTGGTTTTATTTTATAAATAGACTATACCAATATCCCACTACCTACTGAGTTATTCATGGGTATAAAATACCCTTGAGTACAATGATGTTACCAAGAAAAATATGTTTTTCAACTTTCGACCTTCTCAGGGACATCCCATGTGACCGCTACTTATAACCAGCTAGAAATTGCCCTGTCTGTCTAAGATATGTGACAGAATGAAGGCCAAGTAGATTTTATAGGAAGCAAATAAAACTGGATTAGGAGTCGGGACCTTTGAGTTTTACGTATACGATATTGCCAGACTTTATGTCTGTTACTTTTATAATACTGCCACCTCATAAATGTAAAATATTTATACCGTTGTAAATTATTCTTTATACTTCTGATATAAAATAATATGTATTAAAAATTTCTGATTCACAATTAGGACTTTTTATAGTAGTATTAAATTTTTCAATGTTTCGAGTTTTTTTTTGTAATAATTTATATTTATTAAGTTCATAGAAGTAAAATTTTTATACAGAAATGCTTTTGCAATATTATTTTTGAGTAACCGTCATCTACGTCTCTCATTAATTCTAAACATCTTTTGAGGATTTTTTTCAAAACACCAGCTGTTTATGATTATACCAAACGACCAAAAAATATATTAATTTGAATTCTATATTCAGATTATTTACATTACATTCGACAAATTAAGAAAAATGTCAGAGTTATCTATCAAATTAGCCATTGAAAAACTAGAGGAAACCAAAGATTAAAATACGTATTCAAGTCATAGTATGAATTTCCTTCGTAATCTAATAAACGCAGGTTACAATGGATTTTTGATATCGCATATGATTTAGCAATGAAAGGCTTAAAAAGCTACGCTATTTGATATAATGATGACATCTTTTGTTTTATAACTGAAATAAAAGATATTACACCTAAAATCTTCACCTTTCTTTATAGTTTCATCCTCCAATATGAAGTTCAATTATTTTTAATAATAATTCAACGGAAGGTAGGATGTCATGATAATAATTGACAAAAATAAATTGACTATGTTACGTATAATGTTATATAATTAAGGTTAAAAGGGCTATTTTCTCAGTAAATCCTAGCATAGCAGTATTAGTTTGGGTTATGATAAAACTATTTAGTTAGTTTTATGTTAGCAGTTAATTAAGCATCGAACGGCACAGTGTGCCCGGCTTCCGTTGATAACGTGGGGCTAAGTCTATAAAATATACGCACTTATCGCCTAGCCTCATTATAGCTAAATACATTCTTTTGGTAAGCCATTTGTGATTACGTAAGATCCCCCAAGAAGGTACAATAGTTTGTATTGAATTACAAGTTTTAATTTGGATAGATCCAAGTAATACACTCATATTTAAGTCGTCATTTCATCTATAAACTTCTCACCCCGAATAGATTAAATTATTACATCAAACATATAATGAATTTCATAATACAATACATGTAATAAGCTATTGTATTACTATCAATGTTATAAATTCGTTGCATTAAAAATTGTCTTGTGTTGTAATAGTTGTTTTAATCACTAGAAATGTTCTCATTAAATTATATTACTGTCCTGTTGTTCATACTTGGTATTATAAACAATAATCAGAAATATAATGTTTATTTTCATTAATAAATCTCTATACTATATTTTAAATTCAAATATTCAAATGCATTTTTTGTACTCCAATAGCAATAAATCGAAATTTCTTTATTGACTTATATGTATGCAACATTGTCTATAAATTTTGTTCTCCTTCAGTATCTCCTCTATTTTCCATCGTTACAAGTCTCACTGCATAGTCTTTGCGGTGAAAAATTGAACTTTATTCCATAGAATGTATAAGGAATTTAAACATTTGCTTGGAAAGAGCACGTTCTTCGTTGGTCTGTTGTAAATTTAAATTCTATAACTAGTTTATGTATTACTAATGGTAGTTAGGAAAGAATAAGAAGAAATGCTTCAATATGTTTTTTCTGTCATTTTTACACTTTTATCTCATTCTCTGGATCATGATAAATTTAAATTGAGCCTTTGCATATAGAATAGGTGAATTGATGTAATAGTTTTTTTAATACTGTATGTTTGTGCTTTTATTTCATAATTTGGTTCGATAAAATATATGACTATTTTTGTAATAAGTGCAAGGGTGGAATTAACTAATATTTATATAATATGAGATAATAAAAACTAATTTAACCTCTATACTTTTTCATATAAATGGGACCTAAATAAAAATAATACATATTTTTGGATTACTACGCTTATTTTATTATTTAAAAAACACAAAGTCCCGACGTTTCCGTTACTTTTGCAGCAACTTTTATTACCGTCGGTGAAAATGTTAGTTTTATTTAAATGAATACTCGCGAAATGTTAGATATTATTATAAATAGGATCGACAACCGAGACGAAGCGATAAAAGAAAATAAAAAAGGATTAAAGTAAGGTAGGTAAGGTAAATAATAAGGTAAATAGTAAGAAATAATAATACATTTTTAAATAATAACCTTGAAAGTTTTCAGTTAAAGTTTTTATAAGCAGTTTTACAGACTGTATTTTTTGATATTCTAAGTCGCTGTACAATCATTTGCAGTTTCAAAAAACATATCGGATTAATATATTGTTTTAGCACTACAGTACCGGGAAGCGTTTCCCTCCAAGCCGTATTCTCGGACGGGCTAACGCTTTGAGTCGCGGCTTCAATTTTGCCGCGTTTGATGTGTTTAATTACTTTGTTTGTTCTTGTTCGGGCTGACGCTTGCTGCGGTCACTCTAAGTCGAAAACGGTTCCAAAACTGTTAGTGTTCCATTAAATGTAACCCACGTCAAACCGGCCGAATAGTTTTATAATAGAACAAAATAATTAAAGCCGTATTGAAGAGACCAGATGAAAATTCCAACTATGTGGAAAGAAATTTGTATTCTATGTTGGCTTTTGAGCATTTAATTTTCATTGTTGTATTTTAAGTCGGATTTCCTTTTGTCCAATGATGGGTTCTTGTTAGCGAATAAAAAAATGGTGTGTTGGATAAATAATAATTTTAACAATATATTTTATTATTGTACATGACTTTATTTAGGAGATATAAAATTTTATATGTAATCGAAGCACGTAATGATTATTATATTTAAATAAGCCAGAAAAAAGTTAAATATAAAAAAAAGGTGAAAATTTTAATTGACTGTCATTCTCCAAAATAAATCTTATATTGTTTAAGAATTTCTTTTAAATTGCTTTCTAAAGGTCTATTATAATAATACGTATAAAACTTTAGTAAAATGTACTTTTAATCCCATTTATATATGGGCATAGGTATACTATATTTATACTCAAAGAGTTTCTTTGTGTCATTGTGTTTTGATATTGTATACCTCTATCGTCTCTATTGTAGGTTGTGTATCAGACAAATGGGCATAGCTCCTGTTGCGCTTAGACATCTGAATATTATTTTCATTTTTATACATTAAAATGAACCTTTTAAATTTATTGAAACCCATTTATTTATTAACATTTCATATTATTGCGAATCACATAATTTTTGGTATTAATAAATGTAAAGGAATAGCTTAGTTAGAAAAGGAGAATAAAATTAAAACAGAAATGATCTTGAATTAAAACACAACTGTGTACACGAGGTTTAGCTTAATTTTTTTGATAACAATTAGAGCAAGAATTGCAGCTAATTTTAAAGTAATTCAGGCTCGGTTTCGCAAGGACGAGCCTGGGTCCACTATATATCTTGCGGGCAGGCAACCGCGATTTGACTGACGGCGTACTCTGAAAGGACATTTATCAGACTCACTAGCGGGTTACACTAAACCAAACAACAATGAATCCTCATTGACAAATTATCCGAGCATTTCTCATTTGACCATCTTTTAAATTTATATACATGGTATTGATTAATAACATCTGCCATTGGTATCTATTATTGTTGTCATTATTGGTGAAGTCCTTAAAGCGTGTCCTAAAACAGGGTGTCTGCTTAAGTAGTTGTGTAATTTTTTTTTATATATTTGTTTTTATATTGCTATATCTATTTCAATGCTTCACATGATTCACTTATAAATTAATTGTAACTATGTATATACAAATGAAACTTAATAACGCGTTGCATGCTTATATCAAAACTTTTACCATCAAAATATGATAATAGGTTTGAAAAGACAATATTTTTATTTATATTGTCACCGTACCAAAATTTTTCAATCAATTATTGTCAATATCTTTGACAAAGATAATTATAGACCGGAATTAAAAATTAATAAGAAAGTATAACTAAGGACTTCTTTATTGATAATCCAATCAATATTTGTGAGTTTATGTCTATATAACAAATACACACAAACACACATATTAATACATACTACACATCATATCATTAGCATTTATATGCTTTTATTTGAAAAATAACTAAGATTTTGTTTGTATAGTAAATAATTAGAACAAATGAAAAAACAAGATCCGAGTAAATCTAGTTTGTATTGTTCTATAAATTTGCTATATTTTTTAATATTATTTTTTTTATTTTCTACTAAATTAAGTAGTAAGTAGATAAGATGTTAATTATATAACTCTCCTAGTGAAAGCCAAAAGCTTAGTGATTTACTAGTTCATATTATTTTTATTGATATTAGTTTTTAAAATAAATAAATAAAGAGGAAACCATAAAGGTACAAACATATAGGATTTAACGGTCGTTCGTCGCGATGTCTCAACCACCTATGAAAATGTAAAACGTGGATAAACCAAAGCCTATTTTCCGCGTGAAGTAAAACAGGCGGTTACAAATTGCTTTGGGCATAGCGTAAATTTTAATTTTATCTCTAATATCCAAATGAGTACCGTGACTCGACATAATGAATGTACTCGAAACACGTTAAAGCCGCAGTTGATACGATAAATTAGATTCTATTTCTTACAATTGCAGAATCTTAATTTAGATCGTATAGGAGCGATTGTTTATTTCAGAAAAAAAATATATATTTATAATAATAATTTTACAAGCGTTAAAAATATTTTATTTTATTATATTATTTGTCACAAAGTTTTTGATGTAAAACAATATTTTTAAATATTTTATTTATGTTTAACAATGTTGAAGTTGTACAGCAAAAGTATAATTTATTTTAAAGTTCAATTAGAAATAATATTCTAGATTCACTGAAATATTTCATTTGTGGATCCTGTTTCTACAGATATTTGAATATAAAATAACTTTATACTACAATACGAAATGAAACTCCTGTACGTTGCAGACATTTCCGAAATGTAGACTACTGTAAGTTATAAATAAGGAATGAATTTTGCTGAAAGTATTTAATTTTTAATTATATAAAATTATGATATTATTTATTTATTATCATAACAAAAAAAATACAATAAAAATTTAAAATACAATATGAAGGTTAAACAAAAGACGATCTTATACCTCATTAGCGTTTTCTACGCCAAAACATTATTGTAAGAGAACTTTAAAGGTCATATTCGTGTTGGAATTAATACATTATTCAACAAATACGCACATATACTTTAACGTAAAACATATTTCATAATAAGCTAAATCATACTTCAAGTTATGAAATAATAAATACTTTCTAGAAATGAAAATGTATCAAATGAAAAATAATGGCTGGTGGATGCCTTCGACAGATGAGCTAAGGAGAAAGTGGTTGAAAGAAATCTCAATAGCTCGTATCACCTGATCATATAACATTTATATTCTCATTCACGCGTTCAAATAATCTGTTTTGATTAAATTCAAATAAATATGCCTCTTACTTTTTCATCTTTTTTTGTTTACTTTTGAATTAAAACCTTTAATTTAATAGTCTAAATTTATGATATTTATTATACCAGTAAGATGCACTCTAGCCGCAAATAGAGTCTTTCATTTCATTTTAATAATACAAATTTCTTAACGTCTATATAAATTAAAAACACATTTGTTCTATAAGTATCAGGATTATTAAGAATAAAATGTATTTTAGTGGATTCGAATCCTACTTACATGTACTTTATAAGTATTATAGATATAGAATCAATTGAGCGTTTGACGATATATATTTGATATGGGTAAAAAAAGAGTAAAGATCACAAGTTATCCTGCGTACTCGATCATGCAAGTCACGCAGTGACAGTTTGTTTCAACTTCTTAACTTCTGTGCTAGCATTCGAATGGTGTATAATTTCATGAAGAACGCGGTGCTCCTTTAGAAGGCAAAAATTAGATTCATCAACCTCCAAGGCACATTTGCTTCAACATTTCAAAGTCTCCAAATTCGATTTGACTCCGTAACGAGTGCGTGAACAATGTTGTGGCAACTTTTCCTATTTTGCATAACGCTTTATTGAATGATACTCATGAATTGCCTGGAGTTTCACACAGACTTAGTATGGCGAATAATTTAAAAAGAAATATAGCTGATAATATACAAACTAAGGTTTTAAATAATATGCCATTCATGAATTCTGTTATAATTGCCCGAGAAGATATAACGATAAACCTCCCGACCATCTTTATGTCGGTATAATTTTGCAGTACGCGGTATATTTTTTATGAGATATCATTTTCGGGATTAAGATAATTCTATTAAGATATTCAATTTAATAAATAAAGTTTCTTAATATCCAAATTAATACGGAGTACAACTAACATGTGTAATAATTGTTATAAGTAACGGACAAAGTTTGTGTGAACATATAGGTTTATTAAAATCAAAGTGAAGATTATAAAATATTTCATTTTTTATTAGCCATAGACTAGTTTATTGGCTAATACACTTTATGATTCATTAAAAAAAGTATGATATTGTAATAGTATTTCACATAAATTTGAATATTTTTAACATAAATATAATTTGAATATATTATATACTGGTAATAAAAAAAAATACAAATATAATTCCGTTTCGACTACTTATTCAACTATCAGACAGTGAATAGAAAATGGCGGAGTACAAACATAATTTACTTATCTCACGTGAGACCAGAAAGTTTCATTCAAACAAATAATATAGGTTACCATGAGCACCTGGGCGGCACTGCGATCGGTGTGTCCCTCGGGAAATAAAAACTTTGTTGCTGTCGCTCGTTCTTAAACCGTCTTGTAGTATCACTTCCCGCTACATTCGACCGATCTCTGTTTATATCTTTGATTCGACGTCAAACGTTTATGATATTGTTTACTGCGTCGTAAAACAGAGCCGTAAACTCAAGACTCCTATCGATTCTGTACAAATAATTGCATTCCAATAATTATGGATAGTTTTTACATTTTCAATGTATAATTATGAAGAAATTAAATAATTTGAAAAGTATAATTTAAATTAAACTTATTTTTATACTCATTAAATTTTAAAATTGTAGAATTTTTTTAAGCAGCTACATTTACAGTCCAAATTCGTGGAAAAATCATAGGTGATTGATTTAGTAGTAACATTATATTGAATTTCCTATGAAATAACATGTCTGAATATCATGTTTTTATATGCATACTTTAATATTCACAGCCCAAAGAAACATAACTACCAGATTAAATAAATAACAGAAAATTAAAATAAAACATAATATCAAATAAAGTTTTATAACTTCTAAGATATGTAAATCAAATATTCACAAGTATTTTAAAATGGTTTCGACAGTAGACCTTAATAATTTTGTAATATTCGAGGAACTTCGAGAATGTGTTTTATTACTCCGGCAAGAGTTATGGATGTAAAGAAAATAATATCGTAGTCTTTCTACATTGGAATTTCTGAGGGAGATTTATTGGTTTCACATATTTGATTTTATTAATAAGTAGAGTAAGTATAAATTGTTTAATAAATTCTTTTTGTTCTTTAACTAAAACTATTTGTGAGACATCGACCAAATCTATAAAGCCTTTGAATAAACATTCACTTCTTTAGCCCTTGAACAATCGTAAAAGGGATCAAAACTTACCCTAAACTTGTTTAAACTTTTATCCAAGAAAATCCTTTTTCAAAGAAGTTTAATATGAGTGGAAACACATTTACAAACATATTACGCTAAACTTTACTTTTAAAGACTAATGATTGTTTTTGAATCACATATGACATTTTATATTATTCTTCCTTTTAATTTTAAATGCAACATTCATCTCAATCAAACTGATAAACTTAATATTCAAATGAACTGCAATAACCACTGGAAATAAATTGCTTTCATATCGTCAAAGTATTTCATGCTATAAAATCCGATTTGCAGAGACTTATTACAAAAATATTACTTTTGTTTAAAACATTTATTTTATTTCTAGAACAAACTATAAAATTTTGGCTAAGACTACCAAAGAAAAGCTTTAGAATTTACTTTGATACAAATATAAAAATTCTGAACCAAACTAATCAAATTTTCTCCTACACTCTATACTTTGTGTTGTTCTAATACTTTGATTGAAAATATTTTTAATTTGAAGGGCTAATCTTGTCTTGAAGTTGATCGAGTGCGAAATTAGTTAAGGCTTTTAGTGCAATTAGTTTAACACGAATCTTAAACAGATTAATCTAACCTTCTTTCAGGTTGAAGTGTGGGCAAACCTAACGCTGTCTGGTTCAGGTATTTTCGACAAAATATGATGAGGGTAAACAACGCCAATATCATCCTCCGTGTAAGATCAGCTTTTCACTTTCAAAGCCTCTGAACTTTGAGTTGGCCTCAAGGTATTTCAGTACGTCACGACGTTTTCTAATTTTAACTTTTCTAGGCTACGGTAGAGATTTAAGAACAATATTTTGCTTTGACGGACTCATCAAGTTTTTGAAGTCTTTCAAAGGAAAATATTTTATATTGTTATGGTTATCAATCATCCTCTTTTTGTGTATATATTTGAATTTTTATAATACCACTTCTGTCATTCAGTATAGATTATAGATTAGTAACAGAAAGTTTATTTTTATTTATTTCTTAATAGAATATTGTACTTACCTGAACTAAAATATTTACAGTGAAAGGTAATCTTTTATGCATCTAGACCGCAAATGTGGCATTGTCAGTCATGTGTCACAGTGCAATGGAGGAAAATCTAAATTTAGTGCAAGAACTCTAAGTCTGTGTGTCATTGTTTAGAGATCTGGGGAACGTCGCTGGAGTCAATATGCGGAACATTTCCTATTACACGCCCACTTCTTTCCGTGTGCTGACTTATAAATAAAGAGTAGATATTACACATACTTAAGTTCATCTCTTATGTCCTTACAATATTTACTGATATCATTATTTACATGCATAAGTTATGAATTTAATTTATTCTACAGGTTGTTAATTATAATCTCTAACTAGTGAATTAATCAATTTAATATCACAAAAATTTATTATTAAATTCTCTGAAAACAATAATTACTTTATAAATTTTTATTACTCGCATGCTTGTAGACTCTTGCTATTTTAATTTTATAAATCTATTACAAATTCATTTACTAAACGAAGTCAGGGGGAATTCAAATTACAAAGTAGTGTTAATTTATTTAAATTACCAACTCCGTGGAGTTTTTAGCATATTTTTATTCCAACACAATTTGTAATGGAAGCGACACGAAGACAAGAGGGTAGCGGAAGGTTGGAGGCGGCAAAATTACTTTCAAATTCCATTTACCAAACCAAGAAACCTGTAACTGCAGCTCTTTAGTTATTACTACCTGATTATCTCTTATTCTATAATACACTTCGAGTTTTTATGTATTATTATTTGTATTATTTTATGAACAGGAAAGTGAATTAAAAGATGGTTTAAAATTTAAATATTTAAAAATAGATCCCGATATTTGAAACACGTTTGTAAGTTACTCTTTGTTGCTGATTATTTATGTTAGTTATTGTTTTATGTTAAATAAAACTGTATAATATAGTTTTCTAATAAACGGAACTGTAAATAACAAATCCTAGAGTAAATAGAAAGGAAATGCACATAGCTTTCAATGTACAAATATTGAAGATATAAAAGAACAAAGAGCAACAAGAAGAGTCGGAAAATTCAATATGAAAATAACAAACCGCTTTCTAGACTTTCTACACGTCCGACACCACCTAATAAGTGTAGACGCGAATGAAGTAAAAATTTCTTCCATTGTCATTCTGGTAGCGTAGCGCTGGTAATGAGCTAAGTTCGCCGTTACGTCCCGTAACTTACATACCAATCGGACCCGACGCCTTTGCTCACTGTTGGTAATCATGCCACAAACATTGAAAACAGAAAAGTTTTAATTATGTTTATCTGAACCAGAATAATGTTCTTTTGTTACTGACTTTATTTGATATTTAACAAGGCCGATCCTCCTCTTTAAATTACATTCGTGGAATTCAAATTGTAAATGTTTTTCTACGTTCGGCATCTCTTGCCTCATGGTGTATTAAATGGGCTATCGAGTTTCTTTATATGTACATTCGATCGGAGTAGAAAAGAAGATCATATCCTAGATAATTTATGTATTAATTTATTATATTTTGTATTAAAATCTACGTGTATACCGAAACACTTTTGTTTGGAGTGTCAAGTGAATTTATTTTATTGGAATAAAATAATATGTTATATACGGTATAGTGGTATTGATGTTTATTTTGATAGAACGCCTTGCTCCACATCCACATCAGAAATACGGTCTCATGTGAAATCAAACACCTAGATTTTTCCTCTCAATTTCCCGATGTATGTCTAAAAATTCTTTCAATTTGAACGTCAGAAATGCCCCTTTTCGTCTACCGAAATTGAATTATATCGATGTTGTTTTACGTTCCATATTGTGTAGTTCTTCTTAAATTTCTTGAGCTACCAGTTTGAGTTTGACTTTAAGGATGTAAGGAGTTATAACTGTGAATTAGGTTGAAGGATTTAGTGTCAGAATATACTAGAGATAAGGTTGAGAATTAAACGTAGTGCTTAAGTGCTCGCTGGCAAGAGTTGTGACTCTAAGGGAAGGCGGCAGTAAATAAGAAGCGAGATCGGATTATTTCGATAAGATCGTAAAATGAAACAAGGCGTGCCTCTGCGGGACATTTTCTTGAATATGTTACACAGGGCACGTTAACCACGTACACGTAAAAGCAATATTTGACTGCATACATAATTTTGTTTTTGGTTGTGAAGTTCTTTTTAGTTATGTCAAATATTCATATTGTTCACAAATAATTAAGATTGTTTTAATTTTCACATTATGTGTAATTTATTAAATACATACTTTTTCATGATGTATGCCATTTATAATTCCAACTACATGACGTAACAGAAACAAAAATAGAAATAGAGTGCTTGTATA
This sequence comes from Danaus gilippus, assembly GCA_018231785.1. Classification (NCBI taxonomy): domain Eukaryota; kingdom Metazoa; phylum Arthropoda; class Insecta; order Lepidoptera; family Nymphalidae; genus Danaus; species Danaus gilippus. The sequence goes on from DVQO01000170.1 coordinate 19,238, forward strand.
TTTGTTTGATAATCATAATCAATAAATTTTTAGGGGCTTAAAATCTCAAACGGGCATATGTGAGAGCACGCGCGGGTCAAAGCGTTCAAGTGCAATCTTATTTTTCCGGCTTCTCTGGCTCGGTGCCGGCGGCTTATTGCCTACGTGCCAGCAGCCAGGGCCCAGGCCCGTCATATTATTCTATCGGCTATCGGCTTTACCCACACGACCGATATTAGTATACTCGTCCCTGCCGTCTTCAGATATTGCTAAGGATCGTAAATAAAACTGCCACCGCGATTCCGTTTATTCTTTTATCACCTTAAGAGTATTGTATAACATTGACATGATGTACAACAATAAAATAAATATATTCTATATTCTTATATGAAAGTTGTGGCATAATTTATTATGAAAACATTTATTTAATGTTTTTTTTAATTATCATATAAATCTATGTCATCAAGTATGTAAGTAAAAATGACAAAATTAATAGTAATAAATACTAGTTTTAAAAGAAACAAAAAACTATTTGTTAAATGAATATTTTATATAATATTAATTAAGATATAATTCACAATCAAGCTCGGTAATGCTGTTCGCCACAATCAGGTTTATTGCTGTGGCAAATTTTGTCGCGGCGAATTGGCGGAAAAAGTAAAAGTTTTTATCAGAGCGTCCCCGGCCGGCCGTTCTCATTTCCACTGAGTCGTTCTTGATCGTAATCGCTGTAGGGTTGAACCGCTAGATAATTGCTGATCTGACGATACACCTGACGATCGATGTGCCAGTTGGACGGCTATCTGGGAATTATTGTGATTAATGTTGTACTTTTATATCGATAATTATTTGATTAAAACCTTCCCCGTTGATAATAATTGTTGTTGACTATTGGTATTGGCGTTGTATGTATAAGCGTTCATGTAACATTATAATAAAAATCATTTATTAAAGATAATACATACCTATATGTATTATATATATACCAGAAAGAAATAGATTACGCAGTTTTATAGTTGGACTATGCTTATTCAATTTAGCAAGATCTTAATAAAAAATTGATAGATATCTATTTAAGAGTCCTCTATAAATATAATATACATGTACATATATGGTTGTATGTATATCTAAATTTATTTAAATAATTTACATAATAAGGTTCTTGTTTAACTATAACGTTACTAAAATGCATAGTTCTCAGTCAATAAGGCCGCACAATGGAAAGAAGCCCTATTCAGTTTATTAGAATAACGCGTTAGTGGTTTGGGTACCGGATCCCTAATAAAACGAGCCGAGGTAACGCCGTGTTTGCCATGACACCCTGATGATAGATAGAGCACGCTCCACCACCCTATGCTCTTATAAACTAGCGAAACTACCGAAATATATTAAATAATATTTTAAAATGTATAACTTTTGATTATTTTACCGTGAGTATAAGTTAATATTATGATTACAATATTCAAATTACATGAAAAGCACATAACTCTGAAACGCTTAAGAAAAATGTAGATCAACACGTCTCATGAGAATATGTGTGATCTATATTTTTTTGTTCAAGTCACATCATGCGTCATATGACGTCATATTAGTTGCGGTTTGAGAAACATAACTTTCATATCTATGTTGTTATTAATCTAGCCTTGGTCTCGTCTTTGTGCTGTTTAAATAATAATCTTATTAGAATGTTATAAATTTATAATGCTAGGAAAACATCAAACTTTCATATAAAACACATCCTAATAATACTGTTCTTTAAAATCTTAATAGTATTGTAAAGAAAAGGATTGAATTAAAATATTTTAATATGCTTACCGAGCTAAGGGATTCTATATCATTGTTTTGCGATTGTAGTACTATGTTAAAAATTATACAATTGCATTATATTCTGGCTTCCATTTAAATAAATTGCATAGCAAAATAACAGGAATTTAACTCCACGGAACCTTTCTGTGTATAAATCAACAGTTTAATATCATTAAGCGGCTGCGCCTAAAGTACGCTTTAAAACTTCCCAGCTTTAATTCGCTTGTGAGAGATTTTAATTTAGCGCGAAACTGTTTTCTCGAACTTGTAATTATGCATTCATTATATATTAACTGAAAACTGACATTAAATTCTAGCCGCTTTATTATATTTTTTTAGGAGTCCATACTGTTACCAGGTTATTCTGATTCTGTTACTGTTTGTATAAAAATAATGATTATTGTTATCGTAAAATTATCTGGAAAAATTCGAAATAACTAGTGAGAGAGATTTAATTAAAACTAAAATAAATGAGTTATTTTGAATCGTCCTCGATACGAGGATAGGATTATTGGTTGATTTTTTTATATATGATCGCCAACAACTTCTGTTCCATATTTTGAAATATTTTGTTGCATTCAAATGAGTTAGTGTAAAACTTATTCGTACCTATTTTAACGAGTTTCAATAAAGCAGGTTAATGAAATAAATATTTCTCACAAATTATTTTAACTAATCTATACAAAGTTTTGAATACTGTCTATAAGATGTAAATAAATTGATTATTGGGATCTTATTTAACTAAATGTTATAGGAGTTTGTAATATTACTTATGCTGCATTAAACTTTATAATACGTTTAAAACAAGTGTTTTAATATAACTGGTTGTGTAATAAATTGTATATTTCCATACATATAACAAAAGAATCCCAAAACTATTTCATAATACTTCAGGTATTAAATTAGTTTGTAAAAATTCTGCGGCACCGCAATTCTTAGAACAAGAAGCATTACTTTACATTGCAGTGACATTATTCTTTATGAAACTTTCTCGCTTTGTTTTTATTAATTTTGTTCCCTAAGAAATAAAAGCAGGGAGAAATGAGTGTTTACACTTTTTAAACGGTTAGGAAGGGTAATATATTGGCTTGAGTCCAAAATTATACAAACATAACAGGTACATGCAACATTTTTGTTATTGCTATTTTAAAGGCATCTAGCATCATGTATTTATATGAAAAGATTTCGACGTCTGTGATATCTAAGATTAAGTTGTTATACTTACATTAAATGTACATGTACATAAAAATTTGTTCAGTACAAATTTACGTTTAAGAATGTTTTGGTCCTTGCCTAGATTCAACTCGAGTAATTTTAAAATGAATTGATTCTTAGAGTTAACGATTCATTCAAGAAGTCATAAAGTTGGGGAGTCTCACTGTTTAATATACCGGCGTTGCAAGAAACAATTAGACACGGGTACAGTCATAGAGTTCCATTTCCATGAATATATTTAAGGGGTGGATGAGGCAGTTCAAATAATTCAAATCTAACATTACGTTCTGGGATTTTAATATTATAACGGAATTATAAATAATTTTATACCATGTTAAACTTTGACTGATGACGAAAATACGTAGATCAAATAATAATTTATACCTAAAATTTAGGAAAAACTAAGTTATGTACAGTTTAATAGATATATGTAAATTTGGAACATAATAAAAGCCATTCAACTTAATAGATGATTTGTTACTGACCATTTTGATAGTATAAAAGTTAAAATCAAATACTAACTAAAGTGTAATGAAAGAAGAATTGGAGTTATAACTTTAATACGGACTTATATCAAATGCCATTTCTCTTTGTTCATCCTTGAACACGACACGGTAACGTGTCGAATGACGTGTAATACTCAGATATAAATCGTGAAGGAACGGTGACGACGACGCTTACACCGAATGAGAGATATCTCTGTGTGCCCCTCTACTAAATTTCCTTTTAATTATCCTTTTGAATGTATGATACGGCTTATATTTGTAATATAACTTAACTGTTAACTGTTATTTGAAGGGACAAAATTTAGTTAGCTGAAATTAATACATTTTTTGAATAAACTAAGTTATGGGCATATAAAAATATGCCAAACAATGACGAAGCTCATAAAATTTCTTGTCGACCATATAGCTCTTTGTTTGATATTATATAGTTTCAATATCAATTAACGCTATTCAAATGCTAATGCCGTTAAAGATACTACTTTTATGAGCACTTTGTATTTAAAGTGCTTCAGTTGGGACGATAACGCGGATAACAGTCGACTTGCACAATATTCAAATGAAATTGCATCTTTGCCAAAACTAGCGAATAGCGCTGGTATCATTACATTAATATTTAATAGCATATCTGACCCTCCCTTTCTCTTTGTTTTTATAGGTCGTTGAATAACAAAGAATTGACTAAGTTATTCGTTGAACATACAAATTGTTAGTTTCTCTGCTTTATAAGAGGGACATAAATTGTATTGTTTATGCGATACATTAAAATTATGTTTGAGATGAAGTTATAGTATTCATATATGCTGTTTTAATAATAATACCCATTTATTGGGATATTGCAATATGAAAAAATTGTATATAATTAATGGTTTACGGTTACAAGCAATTTTACGAACCAAATTTTTATGTTAAAAATGAAGCATAATTAAATGAAACGATGGTTGTAAAATAACAGTCTATACAGAATTTTAATTTTAAAAAACCGTATCAAAATCGCAGTGATAAGCCTAAAACTCTTATTACGCTAATAAATAATTTGCTAATGTAGGCATTGATCGGTTCTAAACTTCAATGCTATAGGCTGTCAATACTAAACGCAATTAATTGGAGTGCACCGTTTTTGATGTAGTACTCAATACTGACGTTGAGAGCTTCTGTGTGAATTGAGTTATCATATTTTAAACATATTTTTTCAATCAGTCCGAACATATCAAATTTGACGGAACAGAAATTTTAAAATTCCGAATTATTTCAACATAAAACGAAAATAAATTGAAAATATGTATAGTAAGTGTGTAAGGCATAAATATGTTAATAATTTATTGTAAAAAATTAAAGAACTTTTAATTCAACTATATAATTCAATAGTAAATTAAGTATAATTAATGTAAATTGCAATATTTTGTATTATCTTTAGCTTACTTCTTATGTTTTATGAATACTTTAGTCTTACTTTTTATTAACATACTTTTTTGGATAGTTATTTTCTTATAGAAATGTAAATATCTTTAAGTGATTAATTTGTAAGTGAAAATGAAAAATGGAAGATTATCTAAAAATAACGTGAGTCAAGTAATTTCCTGAATTTAATATAACACCTAAGAATCATGTGAAGATTTATATACAAAAACAAAACAAATTTTTGATTTGTTGCAATAACATTAATAAATAAGCCGGTTTAAAGTCAATAGAAATGTTGAAAGCAAAATATTTCCCGGTTGAAAATCTGTCGATATATGTACAGCTCTGTTGATTTACGATTTCATTAGTTGCGTGCAACTCGACGAGACAGAAACAATATGAATGTACATCTATTGATCGTTGCTATGCATTGTAAATACCAGTTTTAGTATAAGACTTTTTTTATCAAATAATCCCTGACACACATTTTGAAATGATATTATTTTATCAAAGTTAACGGAGTATTTAGATAGGTTGACAATTGATCTAAAAAAATGTAGTTAAATAAGAATATTAAGTTTTGATTAATAGTTGAATTTTTACGAGATAGATCCTGTATAATTGTTATCATACAAGAAACTTTACATCCGATAGTGAAATTATTTAGTAGCTGTCTACTTTGGACTTAGTCCAAGATAATAATAATAATGCGATCTTTTGCCAAGAAGGAAAACATTTTGAAGGCATCCTACATTATTAATAAAAAAATTCAAGCTATTAGAAACAGAGAATCATTTGTCAACACAAGTCTCTTTAAAAGTCAATTCTGTTTAATCAAACAATGAATTAATAAAACTGAGGAAACTGATTTTGTATGAAGCCAATGAATGTCGTGTGTTACATTAAGGCTCATACTTTTTATCGCTAGTTAGGGAGCAGTTAAGTCCAAGGCAGAGAAAATAGGTGCTTACTTGAAATGGTGCGATTCGTAAGGACCGAAGTTGTTCTTTCTTAAGAGGATGGGTATGGTGATAAATGGTTTAAGTATATACCAGGAAAACACGGGATAGCGGTTTTTATGTTCATACTAATCCTTTCTGTATAATTGTTTTCCTAAATAACCATGTCTTTTAAATATTATACCACAGATGTACTAGTTGATATTAAAGCCTTTAAAAAATTATGTTATTTTAAGTCTTCATTTTGTATATATACTATTATACTATGAATTAGAACTTAAAGGATAATTTTTTTTTGACTGCTGTAATATTTAAAACAAAGTGAACTTAAATTGGAATAATCTTAACGGGTGTTAATTTTGATTTCTAAATAAATGCGTTCCCTATAATAATTTACTCACGTTTCATATAACATTGTCACTATTAAAAAATTCTCAACTTTATAAAATGCTTGATATGATTATTCTGCTAATTGACGTCCGAATATCGGGAAAATTTTATGAATATAATAATTTTCCATGCTGGTATTAAATTGAATTCATGCCTAGGTAAGTACACGTCATCCGTCATATTATTTATTTGTCACCAGCCGTCATCGGCACTCGCTGCATGAGAGTGAGCGACGCTTGGCGTGTCCAATTACGCATTCGCAATATTTTCTATGCTATGACACCGGAAATGCAATCAATCTGTATAATTGCCTAAATATACGTATATAAAAAGCATAAAAATGGAAATCTGTTGTGATGTTTCAGACTGCATTTCAAAATATACAACTGCATACAATTTATATCGGTGATTCCAATGTAAATATAAAACTGTAGTATCACAGGAATTAGGAAAAAATACAATTTGAAAGCTTTTGTCGAAAACACATTAATGAAATATTATGTACTCCCTTTCACGAAGGCTGCTTATACGATCATTTTGCCGGATAAAGAGATAATGGCATGTGCAGGGTAAAAATAGACCTCATGCAACTCGCTAGTGGAAAAGCCACTTCAGCGGCCAATTTAGATGCTGAGTAAAGCGAGTTACACAGACGTTCCTTAAATAAGATGGGGAAATTGTTTAAAATCATCTTTGAAAGTTTGGTAGTGGGTATGTATGATCAGTAATTATGTTCTTTGTTTCTTCTCAGTTCTAGCGAATATTAAATAAGTTATATAATATATTATGTAACAGTTAAAAATATGTATATTAAAGTTTAAATAAAATTACGTACATCCAAATATAAGTTAAATTGTAATTAGACAGCTTTTATAGACAAATTAGAAATTTAATTATCAATGTTTAAGTTTGACGTATGTAATATCTTTATATATATAATTCTTCTGTGAGTGTGTATGTCACTGAACTTCTCTC